>NMXI01000073.1:0-147305 GCA_002851675.1 Verticillium nubilum
AAAAAAAAAAAAAAAGAAAAAAGACATCGACTCACGCAACAGGCACATGCGGCTCAAGCTCAATATACTGCGACAGGTCGACGATTGTCCTCGCGGCATTCATCAAGTTGACCCTGCTCTTCTGGCTCGTGGCCCCCCTCTCCTTATCAAGATGCAGCGTCAGGCGCTCAACGGCGATGATAAGCCCAAGGTACAGGTAATGCGTCTGCAGCACCGCAAGCCTCGTGCTGGCATCCGTGAGGGCCTCCAGATTAGCTGGCTCACATGGGCGGAACGCAGCCGGTATACCCGCGCGCCAATCCTCGAGCAAAGCCCTCACACGGACAATGGCGGCTTGCAATACGGGCGGCGATTTCTGCGCTGCTGAGATGGAGAAGAGGGATTGGTACGCTATCGAGGATACGCGGCCGAGGCGAACGAATGTCAGGAAGGCGTTGTAATTGCCGATGGATGATTCCGGGGTCGAGGGGGCGGGACACGCGATGTCCTCGTCGGGAATCATGGATGAGCAGCGGCTCAGGAGGCATTGCTGCTTTTCGAGGGCATAGATTACCCAGAAGACGCGGGCTTGGCTGGACTGAGCGGCCGAAGAGCGATGGTAGCGTAGGGCGATGGCCATGCGTGCTGCCTGGCTGATGAGAGCGTCATCGATCTGGAGGCAGCAAACATTAAGGGCATAGAGAGACTGTAAAGGTTAGCAATTTTCTGTCTGTTGGGGCCGTGAATATCGTGTCACCGGCTTACCATGGCGGTGATGGCCTGAACATTCTCCAAAGCCTCGCGCGGCAGCATAATCTCGGCCATGTGGCCAAGAGAGACCTGGAAGAGCTCCCACGATTTTCCGGCCCCGGGCGAGTAGGTTCCCTGGCGGAAGAATTGGCTGCCGAGAGCGAGGATGGCATGGTAGAGGGCTGAGAAGATGGGGTTCTGGTCCAGCATGTGCGGCAGTTGGGGGCTGAAAGCCTTGGCTTCGAAGGGCTCGCGGTCGAGGAAGGGGTAGACGGGGTGTAGGTTTTTGAAGTAGGCTGAAAGGGTCAGCATATTCGAGTGCATGACAGCGATAGCAGATGAGGAGGAGGTAGATGACGAAACATGAAAGGATGATCGAGGGAAGGATTGTAGGAAGAGCATGGATGGACTGAAGGACGCAAGGCATCCAGCAAAGTACCTAAGATACGCACCTTCGATATAGTCCTTAGCCTCATCCGGCGTCACTTCAGGCCCGTTCGGTGGCTTCATGAACTGAATCCGCATCCACGGCGACGGGCGTGTAGTGCTCAGCCTCTCGACAATGGCATTGTCGAGCTTCTCTATGAGCTCTCGCAAGCGGGCGCTGCCCATCCTGCTCGTCAGAGAAGAAACCCTCTGTTCTGAGAAGAAGGCGAGGCCGCAGCTCGAAACTATCACATCAGTTGGAATGGTTGCTTCATCGCATCTCTAGGAAATCTCACTTTGTTCATCGGGAACCTGAATAGGAATTAGTTTGCCGCTGGTAAGGGAGAAGGGAGAAGGGAGCAGGGAGTTGGTACCTTGATGACATAATTCTCGTTGAACAAGACTGGCTCGTTGGGTTCCTCAAGACTGTGCAAGATGCGGTCTACGTAAAGGTCACCGGTATCGGGGTTGTGACCCGGCGGCGGGCGGGAGGACGATACGGCGGGCTCCGGGACTGTGTCATCAGCCACATCAGTCAGCAACACCACATGCAAGCAGGAAGGCAGATCACCGTACCTTGCGGCCTGGGCTTCCGTCGGAAGGGGCTGAAATGGCAGTCATAGTTGCGCGACTAAGGATATTCAGGTGAGTGTTCATGCAGGCGACGGATGGCAGGAAGCGAGACGAGAGATGAACCGCGGGGGGGGGGGGGGCTTCTGGTCTTACGGCGCAGTAGGCACATACGGAGGGTTTTCCGAGTGCGGGTTCCGGTGCTGGCGATGGGAGGAGGGGCCGTCAGAAAGGCTCCGAATGGTAAGGCAAGTCAAGGATGATCCGATCCGACTCACCGATGCATCGAATCTTGCGACGGCGACACTGGTCGCAGGTCCGGTTGACTTTGTGCATGGCTGCCGATGGGGGTCCTGGCGATGGGGGTCCTGGCGATGGGGGTCCTGGCGATGGGGTTCCTGGCGATGGGGTTCCTGGCGATGGGGTTCCTGGCGATGGAGAGATCCGCAGATGGCTTCAAGAGTATTGACAGGTGGTGGAAAGATGCAGAGCCACTCTGCGTTGTGGGTGGGCTCAACATTGACATTCGCCTTACGTGATGAGCCTTGGGGCCTTGAGGCGTTGGGGCGTTGAGCGGTTTTACCCAAAGTCTTGTCTCTTGCTGTTGGTCACTCGGGGGTCAGGCTTGCGAGAGCGCTGACGTTGACAGGCCAGATGCGGCAGTCCGCGGGTTACCGGTGCTGAGTCGAGTGAAGGGCCGCGTTTCAAGGTTAAACGTTTGTCTCTCTCTTTTCTTGTATGTTTAATTGAGCACAAAACACGCATTGAAGTGGTGATAGTTTATTGACTCAGTTGATTGACTCGGTCCATTGATTCAACGGATCAGTCAGCGGCTTTCAAGGTCAAGTTAAGCAGGGAACAACATTTCGGAGCAAGCGACGGAATAATTCACCACGACGGGGCAGACGAAAGGAAGTAATCTTGGCATTTGTGAGGAATCACGCCACGTTGCAGGTAGGCTGGTCGCGATTCTCAATCAGTGCTTCTCGGCACGACTCCAGGCACCAGCGCCGGCTATCTGGCTGTCGCCCGGACTTGTGGAGCTCCGAGACGGGGGACACATGGGCACCAGATTCGGTCTCAATATTCGCAGTCAAGGTCGATAGGTCATCCTGGTGCGATGCGCCGATACACCGATGCACGAAGCTGGCGATCTGAGGATCGACCATGATGACCTCGACAGCCACCCAGCAGCCAACCAGTCGCCAGCCATCCCATGAGGCTCAGTCCGCTAACCTCGAATGAGGCCCAATCGCGCGCCAGGCAGTGCACACCCTCAGCTGACCACCGCCCGCTCACCAGGCTGCCTTGGGCCCTTGGCTGCCAGGCTCCAGCAACAGGTACCGCTAACCCTGCTGAGCAGCAATTGCGCGCCGCTAACCCTGCTGGAGCACCTTCCTACTGCGCGCCGCTAACCCCCGCCAGAGACACCCAAGGAGCGCCAGCCATTCAGGGTCCAGATCTGCTGCCGATACGCGTGTAGGGTGTCGTAAACCACTAGAAACCCCTGGAACCCAAACGGGAGGTGACACCTTGGCAATCCTTTCCCCCAAGTGGAAATCCCAAAGGGTGCCCTGATTCCTTCGCGTCGCTATGCAGCCCCCGGAGACGTCATGGGGCGGCTTGCAAGGCTGATCCAATGTGCCTTCTAGAAGGCCTATTCTCCGATGCCATGTCTTGTGACTTTCTTGTGATGAGCCAAGGCGAGGTTTTGTCCATGTATTTAAGAGACGCGAGTCCACCTGCTCTCAACGGGATCTCTTTATTCAGCCTCATCAATACTAATTACTCTGATACTGCACCAAAACACAAGTGCATCTCAACACAACACTTCCAAACAAATCACCTCATCTCCATCATCCAGTCCAAAAGATTACACCATCTCAATCAGCCAACTTCAAACCACCCCAACTCTCCAATCACCCCAAACCACAGCCAAAATGTGCTTCGGCAGCAGCAGCAGAAAACATGACATGTACGACTACAGCCCCCGCCCCGTCATGTCCGACACATCAAGCTTCCGACGACAGAAGCGCAGACAGCCCCGGAGCAAATACGTTGGCAGCCGCGGGTACTACAGCGGCGGCGGATACGTCTTTGCGGGGGACGCCGGCTACGGAGGCGGCCACCACGGACATGGGTACGGTGGTGACGGCGGCGGCGGCGGCGGCGGCGGCGGTGGCGGTGGCGGTGGCGGCTGCGGTGGTGGTGATGGTGGAGGCGGCGGTGGTGGTGGTTGCTAGAGGGAGAGTTGATGTGTATGGTGTTATGATGAGATACCCTGGTGCTTTTTTTTTGTTATGGCTTTGTTGGTATGGTTGAATTGAATAGAATTGACTTGATATTTTTATGCATCACATTGGAAAATCATGTGATACTGTGCTTGGTACCATTTTCGTTGCCTTTTTTTCTTTTAGATTAAAAACGTATGGCATTTCTGAGATGATATTGGCGCTGACATCACCGTGACAAGAGTGTAACCTCCTTTGAGACAGTGACAGTCAGTAGCTGGAGCCAAGCCGTATGGCTGACCTCCGCCGAAACGGGCCTCTCCCGAGGCGACTTCCCTGAGGTGCTGTCAAAAGATGCACTTACCTACAATAGAGGGTTGGCTTGGTTGCCTAAACTCCACTATCAACCCTCCCCTCAACCCTCCCCTCGACCCTCCCCTCAACCACTCCAGCCAGATCCATCACCATCACTACCCTACACCTGCTTCGCCTGCCCCTCCGCCGCCCCCGACTCCAACAAGCCCTGCAAAATCGCCAGGTCCTTCAACGCTTGCGTCGTGTCCTGCCGTCCATCCGCCTTCCCCTCCTTCAGACTCGCCCCGAAAGCCTCAAGCTCAGCGGGCACCCCCGAGCACCTAGCAAACTCCTTCGTCTCCTCAGCCTTCTTCCCATCCTTCCCCCTCCTCACAGTCTTGACATCCACAGGCGTCATCGTGACCGAACCCTCCGTCGTAACAACCTGCACCTCAAACCCGCTCTTGAACTCCGTCCCGAACGAGATGCTCACCGTACCGATAGCGCCGGCCTCCGTCATCGCAACAGCATGCACACTATCCACCGGCGCAAGCTTCTCCTGCAACAGCGCCGTCCTCGCCGAAACCTCCCCGACATCCTCCCCCACCGCGCCGAGCAGCATCCGCAGCCCCGCGACAAAGTGCACGCCGCCATCGAGCAGGAACCCACCCTGGTAAGCAGGCGTCTTCCGCCACGCCGTGTTAAAGTACTTGCTCTCGTCCGCGACGAGCGAGAACATTTCGAGCCGGAACGTCACCACCGACCCGCCGATGTCGCGCAGCTGCGCGGCGCCAAAGGTCAGGGCGTCGATGAAGCGGTAGTTCTCCGCCACTGCCCAGACGGGCGGCGTCGCGAGGGATCGGTGCCAGGACACGAGGTCGCGGGCAGCGGCTACGTCGGGCGCGATGGGCTTCTCGGAGAGCACGTGCTTGCCTGCTGCGAGGGCGAGGCGGATGGCGTCGGGCTGCGCGGTGATGGGGAGGCAGATGACCACTGCGGTCACGTCATCGCGGGCCAGGAGGTCGGCGAGCGAACGGGAGGGCGTAGAGTGGTCGTCGGCGTAGGTTGTGACTTCGGAGGCCGAGCTCGTGGATGCCAGGGCCGAGGCCGACTTGAGCGAGCGCGAGTAGACGGCTTTGAGCTCGAGCGTCTTGCTGGCCTCGATGGCGGGGAGGTGTTCTGGTGTTTTGGTCAGCGGGGTGCTGATGTTGCGTCATGGGGTGCTTACGCTCTTGGGCGAAGAGGCCTGCGCCTAGGAGTGCGATTCCGATCATGGTGGTTGGGTGTGGTCAAGTGGTTGTATCTGACTTTGAGATCTTCGGGGCTCTCGGTGAGATTCCTTCCCAGAGGTTGATTTCCTAGCCCTCTGAATTGAGGAAGAACACGTTGCCATGCTCGTCGACTGGACGTTGCCACGCCCCGCATCCAAACCAGTCACCAGCCGTCCACAGCCTCCAGCTAGATTTTTAGCGCATCGCGGCTTGTTTTCTGTCTATCACTGGCGCTGTAACGCACCATTTCGTCCGGTCCTGGTCTTGGCCGCCCTCCCTCGCGGAGTTCCACTTCACTGCTGTTTGGGTATGGTGGGTATGGTCTGGTTGGCTTCGTGCCGTGCCGTCATGATTTAAGCCAGTGCGTCCAATCGACATCAATCCCTGATGGCCCAGCTGGTTAAGGCGTCCGACTGTTAATTTGGCAAATCGGGAGATCCACAGTTCGATCCTGTGTCGGGGAGTGATTTCTTTTGCACTTTTGCACTTTTGCATGAATCTTGTGGCAATTGTATGCATGCATGCTTGATTGTATGCATCAATAATGGCCGATCGGTTGATCAATGATCCCAAATGAGATTCTGGTAGCGGTCGTGAGGTCTTGCTGAAAAATCGAAAGCGCTTTACCGGGACATGGCTTGCTTGGGTGGTTGCTGCACGACAGCGTTTTGGCAATTTTCTCCAGGGCCAATTGACACAGCTTTGCCGCCGTCCTGAAGATCCTGTGAATCATGTGAAGTCGCGAATGCATGCATGCTCCTTTCCCCCTGGTCTTTTGAATTGATTTGATGTATTGAGCCAGCACATCTCATTGCGCTCAAGGCAGCGTTCGCAGGTGGCTTCAGACGCGGGTTTCGAGGAAGCATTAACCTCCTCTGAATCCCCATTGACAAAGAGGGTATCAGGCCCTCTGGCCACGCGGTACCCAACAATCCTCAAATGCCTCGTTGGCTTAGTGGTAAAGCGCATCACTAGTAATGATGAGATCACTGGTTCGATTCCAGTACGAGGCAATGATCGTGGCTACATCTTTTGCCGAGCAGCGGGAAATTGAAATTCTTTTGCGGTAAAATGGTGTGTGGTGGGTCGTCATTCGTACCCCAACATCTCACGATGGTCACTTTTGCCTTACCTACTACCTTAGGTACCTTAGGTACTAAAAGTAAGGTAGGGTACCTAATACTAATAGGAAGGAAGGATTCGCAAGTCGCTAAGATAGCCCCCGGCCCGCTGAGCGAACCCCAGAGTCGACAAGAACCCCAAATCGTCCCCTAAGCGTCCCCATAGAGCGCAATGTCCGGAATCCTTCTATTCGTGGTTCCACCAAACGTGGGGGCGCCTTGTGAGCGCATCTGCGGACTTGACCATCCTCCGCCGACAGCCTGACGCTCGATGTCGAGTTGCTCATTCAAAGAATACAACGGCGCTGGGCCACTTAATTCAGCGATTTCGGCCGCAATTTTGGCGGCACACGCCAGGTTTAAGCGACTAAGTCCCCTAAACCCGCTGCTGAACCGGCCTCTGGTACCTACACCACCGTTCCGCATAATGTACCGACCGACCTGACGTCGACTTGCCCCGTCCACCAGCTTCAGACAAAGGTCACATCTTGGATGCTGAACCTGACATGGCCTTGGATCATGATTATCCTCTGCCAAGGGCTTAAAACGGCCCCAGCACCCGCCCTTGGATTCTTTTGCAACACGCCCAGTCGCACTTCGCCTCGGCCGTTGTAGAATCGACTCTGTTTCGACCTCGCTCTCGGCCATGACTTTGCAAGTCGAGCCTCCACTCCCGTTGTTAGACTGACTGAATCCTTTCATAGTGTACGGGCGCGCGAATTAGTAGCTTGGTCAGGATCTTGAGCGACTTCCCTGCGCGTGGGCACACCTGTACTTCTAAATTGAAGCTGTTCCGGCCACAGTAGCTAGGTCTAGATTACTGTCAAGCCGGCCTGATGATATGTAGTATGCTGGCGAAGGCCTTGCCAAGTATTAGACGACAGGTCTAGCTGTCTTGTTACAATCAGCGAACGAACCAACTTGGCGGCACGACATCAGCCAGAAGCATGTAGGCATGCGGCAAAGCACCGAGGGCCCCATACAGGCTGTATAGGGTTTCATCGCATAGGTAGCTCCGAACAGTCCGAAGGCTCATTCAGCATGCCCATGAGACTTCCAGAGTACCTTGACAACAGTGTGCAACTATTCAGGCGGCCCATATTTAGCGCGGCTGGCCCTGTGCCGCAATCTTGGCCCTCACTCCGGACAGTTAAGGCTCGGCATTCAAGGATAGCATCGGGTATTTAAGTCAGTCCACCGGCCCATTTCATCGTCACTGATTATCGCCCAGCGGCTCTTGGTCTGCCTCGCTCTCCTCATATCGAGCGGCCAGCTTTGTTATACTCGAGATGCACGTCTCTTCTCTACTCCTCGTTATCCTGGCAGTTGCTCCGGCAGTGGTGCGCATTCTGCCGACCAGCACTACGAAAGACGACCTCGAGTATATGGGATTACCGTCCACAAGCGCGACGACAGCCTCTCTCCTCGCGATCTGGACCGACCTAGGAGTCATGGCGTCAACGTGACCGAGAGTGCGGAAGAAAACTCGTAAAGAGAACATCTCCCAGTACCACCGGCTAATTATAAATCGTATTCAAGCACTCCGTATACAGGCGTAGTGATGGCGAAGATGTCACAATCTGGGTTGACATGCCGTATCGGAGAAAAAGGCGTCGGCGGCGAATCCTGAGAAGAACCAACTACCACTCTCCGCCCCTTCTTTCAGAAGTGACCTACACCGCAATCAGGCGGGGCCAGCTCCTTTGAGGGTCGGACGAGGTCAGTCTCGCTGTTTGCGGGTGGCGTACAGACAATAGTGAACTGGGGAGGTTCCAGGAGTGGAGGCTTCGAAATACCGGGCTATAAGCCGGGGATCACGGGCATCAGGCTGCCTGTTTACCGAATCTTCGTCATCGCCGGGTCTAACTTAGGCGCCAACGCGCATTTCTCCATCCTTCAGGCGGCTGGGCGACATCTCCGGGTGATGCGTGTCGATCGGCAGTAGCTGGAGAGTTGAGGCTCGGGGCATCATGCCCTGCGCGACCGGTACACGCACCAACCCGCAGTCCGTCGATGTTCAATGGCGGATCGGGCCTAACTTAACCCTGTAACCGGAGATCAGCGATAATAGTACTTAGGGAACAGAGTAAAGAGATGGGGCTTACTATACATCTAAGGACAACCAATTAATTAAGCATTGCCGTATGTTTCGAGTACAGACGTAAATTAAGGATAAATACGTATTGATTTTAGAGCGGTGCTGTCAGGATCACAGACATGAAATAGTCAGGCCCCTGGGAATCACCAGCTAGAAGAGGGCCGAGCGCTGAAAAAGGGATATATACACAGAGCCAGGTGGCCTAAATGGGGAGAAGGGCGTTTAATATTCCATGTCTCTACAGATCCAGTTCATCCTTCATCTCAAACCGGCCTCACTGAGGGCGTGGAGACATACGACTCTTCAACCACCTCCTGGCATAGCTTCCTGTCAACTTCCTTCCCTGTGAGCCAGCCGATCCCCATCAACATATCCGACATACATTCGCGTGAAACTTTCAGCTCCCGAAACATGCCGTCAAACGCGTGGGGAAGGCCGGGATACACGTCCATTTTGGTACGCACACCGTGAGCCCGCAGGGCTTTCTCGTAAATCAGGCCATCGTCTCTGAGGGGATCCTGGCCAGCGACCTGGATGTAGACTGGGGGCATTCCCGTATGTGGATGATCGGCTTGAAAGGGAGAGAAAGCCGGCGAGAACACATCCTGACGATAGGCGTCTTTCACAAAAGCCATCGCTTCCTTGTTGATGACCATTGCATCGGCGTTCTGTTCTCTAGCAAGATAGAGATCCATGTACTGGGCAGGTACGATTTCCGGGTCCAAGAGGTAGGGAATGCAAGCCCAGACTCCCGAGATATTGGGTGTGCACTTCTCCGATACCCACTGCTGCGCCGTGACCGCGGAGAGGTTTCCCCCTGCAGAGACACCGCCGATGTAGAACCCAAGAGACAGGTCGCATCCGAGCTCCTTCGCGTTGTCCTCTTGGCTCAGCCATTTCATGGAGTCCCAAACATCGTCAGGGCCAGCAGGGAACCTATGATCTGGGGCGAGGCGGTACGATAGATTAACGACAGTGACGTTGTGAACCGATGCAATGGCCCGCGATTGGTAGCTGTGGATAAAGTTGTTTCCCAGGCAGAAGCCGCCGCCATGAATCAGGACGAACATGGGCCGCGCATCGGATGATGACTTGACTGGATGGTGGATGCGGATCTCGCTCTGGTATCCATCTCGCATAGGAATCTGCTTTGTGTACTCGATCTCTGTCGATGGCGGCGCAGGAGGCGGGTTCTGCTTGAACGCCGATGTCACGGCAGAGAGAGGGGGATTCGGGACATCTCCAGCTTTTTCGAGGAACTGCTCTTGGTTTAGTTAAATGATGACAAAGTTCGCGCATCCTGTAACTGTTTCTAACCTCGACAAATTCGGGGCTTTTCGGTCAAATCGCAAACCGTTTAGCGTGTGTCCTCGGAGATTCCAAGCATTTTGTCCTCGAAGTTACTCACTGTGTCTTCCCAAGCTCCAAAACGGCCTCTTTGGTTTCGTACTGAGACATCTCGATGACATGTGATTGGGGACAACTAATTGGTAGGTTTCTGACGTTGAGACTGACTGTTGTGGCATGAGAAGGTGACATACATCGCTAACCCACAACGACGAGAAAGCCGACGATTTATGTCTTCCCCAGGTTTCGGCAAATGATTGCGATAACAAGACGAAACCCGAGGAGGGGAGCGAGACGGCTAACGCAGTCTCGGGCCGCTCAAACTTCCCGAGTCAATCTGTTACGCAGCATCAACCACCGCATAGCGCTTGACTGGTCACGTGGAGATCCCGGACAGGCTTTCCCCACGAAGCGAGCAAGCCACGGCCGGAGATAGCTTCACTAACTCCCCGTATCATTTCCCACTAGACGACAACCACCAGGACTCGCGGAGACCCGAGTTTCCCAGGAATCATTTAGGTCGCAAACCTCGGCACTCGTCTGAAAGCTGATCACTAGTATTAATGCCTTTTAGGGATCTGGCCCTATGAATCATGTACACTCGAAAGAGGCAGATGCGACACCGCGAAATACGCGTCTGCGATCCGGAAAGAAGAGGCACACTGACCGCATGGCATAGCAACGACCTCGGCGCCGGCAGAAGGATTACATTGCCGAACTAGAGACTCAGCTGAGGTGAGGTGGTCGATCAAGTGAGGGGTGCTTACCCTGGTCATCTGAGGGTAGAGACAGCCTCTTCTGAGGGGTAGAGCTGAGTTGACCTGACCTGAGACGGGTACTCGTGCCACGACCCACTTATCTCAGGTTTCGCTTGGGCTCACCCTCATAAGAGGGTGCTCACTACCCATACGGGCGCACCACCCATACGGGCGTTTTAAGGCTATCTATAACTATCCCCTCCATACAGAACGCCTACCCTTATTATCTACGATATAGAGGCTTTCTAGCCTTTTCTCAAGCCTCTATTTACGTACCTTAGTAGCAGCTCCTTTTCTAATACGCTTTATAACCCTCCGTTACTTCTATTAGGCTCCTAATAGCACTTATTCTACTAGGGCTACTAGGTCTTTCTCCTTCTATTTAACTATATCCCTTGCATCGGATATAGTTAAAATCCCCCCCGCCTATATCTATTAGTTCCTCTCTGCCCTTCGTACCTTTCGTGCGCTCTCTATAGTTTAGGTCCTTCCTAGGTTATAGCGTATCTATAGTAGTTCTATGCCCTACTATTCTGCTCCCTTAAAGAACCGAAGAAGCCCTCTTATAAGGCTAGGGCTATTGCCTTGCGTTAACTCCTTAAGATCCTAGGTAAGGCTTATAAGTCTATGAGCTATACGTGCGAGTTTCCGTATAGTCGTTAGTATTATAAAAGGAGAGGAATCCTACTAGCTAGGCGGTATATAAGGGCTCTATAGGCGACGTTACTCTACCTACTATAGAATAACTAGTAGGTTAAAAGGTACGATTCCTATCTTCTTAAATATAGACCTAATTATTAACTCCTTAAAGGCCTACTTCTATACCTATTAGATATACTATAGAAATTCTAGCTTAGTAATATTTATATACCTATCCCTTATAATTAGGTTAAGGGCCTAGGCGTAATAGTATTTAAGAGGCTAGAAGACTATAACGTTAAATAGCTATAGTAGGTATATTATATAAGGGGGGAGGCCGAAGGGGGTAATATTATAGTCGTCGTAATAGGAGATAAACTCTCTTATATAGTATAAGCTATATCTATCTATAAGAAGTAGTCTCTTAGTCCCCTTAGCTTTCTTATAAGTATATTTCTCGAAGTACTAAATCTACTAGAGAGCTAGTTTATTATTAGAATAGCTAGTCTAGGTAACTATAATTATAGTATCTCCCTCTAGCTCCTTAGTATTATACTAGCGGCTTATATATATAGCCCCCGAGAGGATAAGGAATATAGGCGTATAGTCCCCTCTAGTAGAGATATACTCGATAGCTATTATAGACTCTCTATTAGAGGGTAAGCCTAAGTATCGGGCTATCTTCTACTTCGTAATAATAAGCTAGTCTTTACTAATACCGATTCTAAAGCTAGTCTTATCTATATTCTAGATATCGTTATTATAGATACCCTCTTAGTTAATAACCTCCTTAAGAGACTAGTACTATTAGTTAAAGGCCTTAATATCCTTACTTAGCTAGTACTACTTCTTAAGCCTCTTCTAGGGGATAGTATAGTATCCCTTACGCTTAATAAATCTTACTACTTAGTTAACCCTAATATAAGGGGGCCTAGTAGTAGGGGAGCTAGGTAGGGGATCCTAGGTCTACTTAAGGATATAGTTTATAGCCTCTTAAACGAATACCTTATAGATAGAGAGCTATACTCTATCTAGCCTATTAATATAGGTATATAGAGCAGCTTCCTAGGCCTCGTTAAGCTTTATATAGGATAGTAGACGTGCATTTTTAGGCGGGATCCCTTTTCGTCGACGCTAGAGGCGCCTACGGTTAATGCCGAATTCCTCTACGATCCGGGCAACTAGTATACTAGGGGAAGCCTCTATCGCTAAGAGGGCCTCCTAGACTCTCTTCTCGATATCGTCGCTTATTTTTAGTATTATTAGTTATTATTTAATTAATATAATTATCTAGAGGAGGGCAATAAGGGATTAAACGCCCGTATAGATGGTACGCCCGTATAAGTAGTAAGCACCCTCTTATAAGGGTGAGCCCAAGCGAAACCTGAGATAAGTGGGTCGTGGCACGAGTAGTATGCGTCCAGATTATCTAAGAATAGGTTGTAGATTAACTGAGAGGTGCCCCCCCCTGCTTATCTAACCTGTAGAGACGACCTTATCTAACTATAGAGATAAGTTAACCTAACCTGAGAGGTCGTATGGGTCTGAAAGATAGAGACCTTAGTAATCTATATAGATTATATTTACTAGGGACATAGTACTTATAGTATTCGGGTTAGGGTTAGTAGAGGGTTAGGGTTATAAATAGTTAGGGTTAGGATTATCTAGGTTAGGCCGGGCAGGCTTTTCGGGTTAGGTAGCTAGGGTTAGGGTTAGGCAGTTAGCTTTAGTATAGTAATTAGTTTAATACTATATGGCCTTAGCACCTGGGTCCACACCTCCTCTCAGGTCAGGTCAACGTATCTCCACACTCAGATAAGGTCGGCTCCACAGGTCAGATAAGCAGGGGGGGCACCTCTTAGTTAATGTCTCGGTTAGGGTTAGGGTTAGGGCTATCCGGTTAGACCGCGCAGGCTTTGCGGGCTATAGGGTTAGGGTTAGGTAGCTAGCTTTAGTATAGTAATACGGTAATTGTCTAATTAGTATAAACTATACTAGATAGTAAACCCTGACTAAGCGGAGGATTACGTAGTCTCGAACCACGTAATCCCTCGAGCAGTGAAAACCAGGGCCTCTGCTCTTAGGAGGGGAAGGACCCTGAGAATATATATATAACTATCGCAATACCGAACCAATAATCCAGAGCTCTTAGGCGTAGCCAATAGCCAGGATTGGGTTCACGCGAACACCGTAAAGCTTATTTAAATAGTAATTAGGTTAATACTTCTGGACTTAGTACTAGACCCATACTACCCCTCAGGTCAGGTCAACTCGGCTCCACCCCCTCACTTAATGTGTAGTCCCGCTAAGGTAGGCGAGCCCTTCCCAATATATGCCCCAATAGATGCATGCCCTTCTCGACGACTTTACAGAGGTTCTCTTCTCGGCCGAAGGACGGGCCAAGGCTCCGGCCTGGCGGACACCGACCCAGATACCCTCGCCGGGTCAGGGAAACGGGTATGTTACTCGGAGAATAAGATGCTCGCCTTGGAGATGAAGGGGATGCTGGGAACTGGGCCGACAACTTCCAGGTAGTCGTCCCGTAAAATATTCTTCTTTGCCAAATATGCTCGGCAGCAGTCCGCCCGCGGATGGGCATCGAGCGACACTTCCACGACGAGCACCGGCTTAAGGGAGCGATACTCAAGGATGTAGTGTCTCGAAATGAAGATTTAGATCTCGCCGACCCAGGGACGACGACTCTGCCCGAGGCGGAAGCCCCGGTCTTCCCGAGCTCTTTGTAGTACAGGGCTTCAGCTGTAACGACGGCCGCTTCTTCCCCAAGGCTTACCACAACATCGTCCGTCACCGGAGTGACGCAGGCCACACCAGTCCTGATGGATGGAGCTGCTGTACGATCTTGCTCATCTGCTTGTGTTAGTGTCACGTGGGAGCCTTCTCACGTATCGTGCTGCAAGGAGCCTGACACCAGATGCAGTATCGGGCAATTGAGTTCTGCGGCACACAACAGCAAACCGGCGTCTGGGGCCGAAAAGCCTCCTCCCGGATCATGGCCAAAAGAAGTATGCCGTATCAGGCATCCATCCTTACTGGTATTGGAAGGATTTTGCATTGCCATCCTTCCAGGTGTCGGAACTTCGGAAGAATTCTGCATCGCCTTCCGCGTCATTGGCATGCATACGTACCTTGCTTTAAGTACAAGGGTTCTTGGTAACAGCTCTGCCGACTTTTCTTCCTACTTAAATCAGCGGAGACCTGAATTGCTATTCGGGTACTCCGAAATATAAGTTTATTGTATTCAATTTTTGGCATCAGTCTCTGGAGTTTCTCAAACCGGCCGCAGAACCTTGATCCTTCGATCCGGCGCCGAACGCGAGGACGGTCCGAAGTGGAGTTGACAGCTACGATTGATCGTTTGTGCACAGCAAATCCACTTCGGCCTGATCCGGCTCGGCTTCTCACTGCGAATGGATATGCGTCATCAGCGAGGGAAAGGGGCAGACCTCAATGGAGATAGTGGACTCGGAGGCAGTATCCACGCACGGAAGAGGACCGCGTTGATTCTTACTCGTCTGTCTACCTACGTCTATACTTGAGTACTAGTGAGGGAGGAGCTCGGATGCGGCTTGTTACCAACTCGCCATGGGATTCCCTCTTCGACGTAGTCTCTCAACAGCGTAGCTTCCTCGCGATCTAGACAGCCCCCGGTTGTTTGCATCAAAATTGTACAGCTCGTCGCTAGAGCTTTACGTGGGGAAAATGGGGAAAGTGAGGAATTCGCATTCAAATCTGGGGTCGAGTATCTCCGTGCCGTACACACGACCGCCATCGCAATTGTGCAACCATCGCAACGCCACCGTGCTTGTAGTCATCGACGGTATAGTTGAAGCTTGTTGTCCTCATGAATCATATATCTCTATTCGAAATGCGTGGCAGTTACTACTCGCGTAGGAATCTAGGTGTGTATGGTACCTGATCTCTTGTTTCATTCCGCGTCGAAACTGTCTCGTCAACGCTTATGGGCCGCCGACGGAAGCAAAGAGTACCTCCCACGATACAAGAGAAGCAAGCCATGCCGCCAAAGGAAGCAGGAGGGGGACAAAATCAGGCCTAGGTGTCTTGGCTGCACGCGAACCAACCTCAAATGTCAAAGGGCCGACGGCTCAATCGACACTACGCTGCTCAGCTCTGAATCTGAATATAACGCGATAGAATGCGAGCAGTAGCTAAAAATGCATGCCATTACCCGGCACTGAACAATGGGCGTCATGTAAGCCACTAGCGCCAATACCGCAGCGGACACCCAAGAAGCTTATAGTAGCATCCGAGAACCAGTGATGCACCCCGATTAAATCTAATAAGTCAAATTATCAAACAACTAAACAAATAACCTATTTTCCTATAGTTAAATAGCCAAATATATGGATTTACAATATTTAGATGTTTAGCAAACGTTCAAACAGATATAGAGACTCGAGACCTATAAAAAAAGAGTAACTAAGCTAATTAAAACTTTATATTGCCTATTATAAATAGAAGTTCATAATAGGTAATATAAACGCTAATACTAGGAATCGAACCCAGACCCTCTATAATAAAGTAGAGACCCTAACTAATTAGGCTATTAACTACTATTACTAATAGGGGAAAAGACCTATATATATTAATCTATCGATTAGCTAGTTTCGTCTCCTACCCTAAAAATTGCCGAGGCGTAAATCCCCTACTAAAGTAGTAATTCCACTAACGGAACTATCTATAACGTTACCTACCTATAACGTTACCGCGATACTACCTACGCTATTAAAGCTATCGCTACTACTACTACTATTATCGATATATCTATAACGGTCTTTAGGGCGCGTCTGCTAGACTTAATTCGAACCTAACTTTCACGCCTAACGCAGTCTGATTCCGACCTCCCTACGGCGATTTACTACGGCCGGCGCTTTACTCTCGACGCGATTATTACGAGGAAGGGCTCTAGAGGCCGTATAAGCTAGATTAGGGATTATAGGATCTTTATAACTGAGCTACTTAATACGGTAAATACCGCTAGCGATAGCTTCTAGGTCTATAGTCTCTATAATAAGAGACGAGATCTAACGCTCTTTAAGGCCTCTACTACGACCTCTACGGGTCTTTATCTTAGGAAGAAGTATAGGATATTCGAGAATTCTTCTATTAAAGACTCCTCTCTAAGCTTATCTAATATACTTCTCCCTCTATAATAGCGTTCTATTACTATTCTAAGAGCTTAGTTAGAGGCACTCGAAGAGCTCGCTCTTAGCTTCGTTATTACTATAAACTAGGCGTTTAACGTATTTAATAACCCGTTTATACGTCGATTACTCTCGAAGCTAAATCCTTAAGTATCCGATAACCTACTCTAGAGTCGGAATAGTCTATAAAAGAGACTAAGTAGCGTCTTCGTTAGTAAGAAGAGACAGGTATAGGCTGAGCTACGAGTATCTCTTACGAAGATTCACCTCTCCTACGACTACTAGACCTCTCCGAATCGAATTGCGATCCTCGTAGTATCTACGTACTATATTAACGAACGTAGATAACTATAATAACGCCTTCTTATACTCTGCGAGTAACCTAGTACCTATATAGGTAATATTACGGCTAATACTATTATAGAGGTCGTAAGAGATTAGGATATCGTCGACCTCGTTAGCGTTATAGTATCCGATAACGCGTTAATAAACGACGTATATTCCTACGACCTCTTCTAACTTCTATAACCTAAGCTATACTACGAGGATATTACCGAGCGGCGGATACGCTACTATAGTTATATCTTAAACCTTATCGGTCGCGCGTTCTTATATAGTAATAATAGCGAGACCTTTAAATAAGAGTCTTAGTCTCTCGATAATATAGATAATCTCGACGGCGTTCTCTAACTCTAGCAGAAGAAGGGACCTATTAGAAAGCTTTATAATATCGTTTAGTAGGTAAGATCTTCTCTATAGCGAAGCTAGTACTTCTAATATATTATAGTAGAGGCAGCTTAAGAAGGAGACTTTCTCCTTTATTAATAAATAGCGATAGAACTTAAGTTAGTACTTAATAACGATACTCGATAGAATTCGACGTACCTTATACTTAATCGAGCTCTAAAGAAGAAGGGCGATATCTAAAGCTTTCTTATATAGAATATAGGCGAAGTCGATCTATATAAGCGAGTTCCTATCGAAGACTACCTCTAACCCGAAGATTAGCGCCTCCTAACGGAACTCTATATTACCCTTAAACCCCTCTATCGATAAATAATAAGGATATAAGGATAGAGTAAGCAGGGGAGCTACGGCGCGCTCTAGGAAGTTCTCGTTAGGATAGAGTATATCCTCGAGAGAATAGAGGCGTAGAAGATATTCTTCGACGATATAGACAATAGTAGTTAATAGTAGAGAAGCTAAGACTCTTCGAGGTCTCGCTAGTATACGTAAAGGCAGCGGAATTAACGATATTTATTACTTCTATCTATTTAAGTACTTCTAGACTATATCCGCAGCGAATATACCGATATCCTATAGCGTATTAACGCCCTTAGCGAAGACTTACGCTACTACTTCCGTCTCTCTATTACTAACGCGTAGTAGAAGCTTAACTAATACTATATAAAGCTTAGAGAGTCTCCTCTCTATATAGCTACCGTTATCCTCTACCCTAGCCTCGGTATCTAGTAGCTTAAGGCGTAGTAGTCGAGCCCTAAATAGCTTATCTAGGTTTATAACGCACGCGTAGGCTTATATTATTAGTAGGAATACTAGTATCGCTATTCTTCTACTTCCGCTTCGTTAGATTACCCCTAAGGTTAAGAATAAAACGGATTTAGCTAGCTCCGAATACTTTAACCTATAACGCCTTTATTAAATTTCGACGACTAGGTATAGAGTAGGCGTTAGAGAGCTATAATACCTGACTCTAAGCTCGATCGATACCTTCGACTCGATCTATTATAAGAGTCTAGCGTTAAGGATCCTATTACTTAGTAGAACGGGCGCTAGGAGACGTATCCTACCGTTAGTAAGCTCGCTCTCGATATCTTAGCGATACCTGCAATATCGGTAGACTGCGAGAGGGCGTTTAGTCTCGCGAAGTTAACGATAACGTTATAGAGGGCCAGAATAGCTCCAGAGACGTTAGAAAAGCTTCAGTGCCTTAATAACTAGCTTCGTCGAGGGGCTATTTAATTAGGAGGGCTGTATTAGGGTGTTGACGGCGTTAACACTAACGATTCTAGGCAATAGGTGAGTCCCTGACTATCGTAAGGGCTTCATTATCTAACAAATAAGTCAAATATTTACAAATAGAGTCAAACAAACAAACACGTCGATTTCAGCGAGCCAAATAGTCAAATACGAACGCTGTATTTGACTTATTTGATCGGGGTGCAACACTGCCGAGAACACTAGCTGCTAGGGATGATTAGCTAGTTTCCATATAGATAATACTACTAACTTACTAGGAGTAGAGGAGGATAGGAATATAGGGAGATAGAGATGATAGAGAAAAGGAAATTATGCTAACAATCCCCATGATGGCGCCAGTGCCGAACTCATGGTGGAAGGACTGGAAATACCATATTGCGAGGAAACCGCTTAAGGTGCAGCCGACGAAATAGCGCGTTGTGTTGTGGCCGACGCGTCGCCATATCGAAGGAGAGAACTAGAATGCGAGTGAAGTCGGCGATAGTGTCGACTTGGAGCATGGCGTGCGATGTCGAGGAAGCGGATATCGTTGATGAGGTGGACTTTGTACATACCGTCCTACGCTAGGACGTGGCGAATGAGCCACGTTGCGTCCAGCATCGTGTCGCTGATATTCTGACTCGGCGAAGCATTCTTTGATAGTAGTGCAGGGCAAGTAAAGATGAGTTTTGGGTGATGTATGGAACTATAATTTTAACTACGGTGCCGCCCCCAGTTGGTCTACCATCCAGCTCGCCTCCGCTGCCCTCGCTTCCAGTGTTGTCCTCGCCTCCGGTGCCGTTCTCGCCTCCAGTACCTTCCTCGTCTCCGGTGCCGTCCTCGTCTCCTGTGTCTTCCGCCGAGAGTATCCCCCCCTCATCGAGCGTGCCGCCTTCCTCGAGCGTGCCAATCTTGGAGAGTGTACCATCAAGCTCACCCACGGTGCCATCTTCGATCCCCCTTTCTACCCCTCCAATTCCTCCAGGCGCTTGTTTCTTCCCGCCCGGGTCATGCGATCCATCAAGCCTATCTCTCGACCATTACGCGAACTCAGTTCAGGTGGACGACGGGTATGGAGTCTCCGATGGCGAATCCGGAGTCGATTTTAGATACTATCTCGGCCAGGACTCTCTCGACCAAGGCACCACGCAATCCTTGAGCGTCCCAGGTGGCGACAACGATGATTCCGACGGCGACCCCTTCCAACCCCAACCATCCGGGTCCGCCTCAAACTTCCAGTACTTCCCTGGTCTGACCAAGTCATATGGCGGCATTACCCTCAACGCCAACAACTTCACTCTAGTCTTCACGGGCTACTTCATCCCGGAAACCTCCGGGACGTACACCTTCTGCATCGACTCCGCAGACAATCGCAATGCGCTCTTCGTCGGTAGCGATTCGGCTTTTCCCTGCGGAGATGCTTCCAACGGTGCGACCCCGGCAGGCGCGACCCCGCAAGCGCAATACTTGGTCGCCCGCGATGACAGCCCTCAATGTGCTGATGTTGACATGGTGGCCGGGTTCTACTACCCGTTCCGTCAGGTGTATGGCAACTGGGGCCCGCCGTCCTCTCTTGATGTCACTGTTCAGGGCCCTGGGGAGGACGCGACTAGTGATGTTAGTGGTCGCGTGTCTCCTAACGACTGCACTGCCGCGTAGTGAGGAGTTGGGTAACGCGCGACTGAACATGTTCGGACCGGTCCCGCTCCTTAGAGCAAGGGGCATGCGACGTAGTTCATTCCGAGCACTGGCGGGTAAGTCTGATTTCCGATATAGAAGAAACCCGGGGAGATATCAGCGAGAGGCGATAAAGACACAGAAACGACGTGGACGACAGAAAAGAGGCTTAGCCACCCGCCAACGCTACGGTGAACAAGGCTTCCGGTACCGAGGGCAAGCGATCGCAGGCCAGATCAAGGGATAGCAGCCTGGAAAAAAAGAGAGTCAGGCTGGTCTCAAAGTGTCGAAAGGCTCTGCCAGGGCATTCTAATGGATTCAAGAGAGTGTATTAGGGGCTGCTACGTCTTGGTGGATAGTCATATCCCTGATAGATTGTAAGGAGACTAACAGCTAGTTCACATAATCCCCGAGAGTCCCCGGTGGAATGGTACCCTCTATCCGCTTCACGCCGTCAATAAATAAAGCCATCTCCGGATTGCACGTCGCAGTTCAAGTAGTAGGTTTCCGCCGATGCTGGACCACAAGAGCTCTGGTCTCCTACTGCTACAAGTCTCTCCGCTCCTTGGGGTTTTCTTAGATTTAGCCCCCGTGGTGTTCTCAGTAGCTCTATGCATACGTTGGCCGGCAGGCCGGACACCTTCAGAGTTCTGGATAGAGAGATGGATATCGGTGTTATCGGCAGCAGTAGTACCTTAGCCACAATAACACGTTTTGATCCATTAATGATTTGGCCTTCTCCCTTATATCATACTTTTAGCCGAGGAACACTCCCTGGGTCCTGATACAATCTGCTTTGCTGACCACCCACGTTTCCTTCCATACCTGAATCTGCGTCCATAGATGCTAGGAAAACACTCATTCAATTTCTTGCTTCTGGAAAGACTGGCACACCTAATCTCACTTCGCACCATCATCATGGTCGAACAAGACCTTTTTGGCTGCGTGGCGAATAGATGTCAGACCTCTGGCCTTTTTCTCATTCAGATAAGGTAGATAGGGGTATACTTACTGACAGGGAAAGGACCCCACTGGGAGCCATCCTCCGAGAGGAATCTTTTGAACGCCCCATTTTCAGTCCTACTCTTCATCTCCCCAGCAGGGCCAGGAGCACGTCGAAAGTTCGTCAGTCGAGCGCAGGTCCGTAGCATGCTAGCACCAGCCACAGTAACGATGGCGCGTCCGAGACACGCATGGGGACCCCAGCCGTGGTGAATGTAGAGCTCGTCCGGACGGTCCAACTTGATTTTCTCTGGCTCAGGGAACTTTGAAGGGTCACGTCCAGCGGTGATGAAGTCGGCGAAGAGCGCATCGCCCGTCTTTACGGATACGACACGGGCCCCATCATTCACCTCGGAATTTCCGCCAGCCACACTACGAATCAGACCGAAGGCTGGAGTGGAAAGACGGAAGCTAACAAGTCGTTTAGTCAGGCCGATACTTCAACGGTCAGGAGTCCGATTGATCGTACGTACCCTTCGAGAGCATACTTCTTAAGCTTCTCAAACGCTTCTGGCTCCTCAGATAGCGCAAGTTCCCGGATCGCAGTCCAATGCGGGAAATACTCGTCCGATAAATACAGATCAATCATTTGACCCCACTAAATCATGTCAGCAATGGGAATCGATCGAATCCATCTTGTGTGAGAGGAAAAGACCGTAACATACCCCTTGGGCCTGTGTGGCAGACGCAGCGGCAGCTGTCGGGATAATCGTCCAGACGATATCATCAACAGTGCCGCCGCCATCCAGGAGTCGCCCAACAAGACGGGGCCCATAGCTGCCGAGGGTCATATCCGGATGAATCAATTGGCCGAGGGAAGGGAAATGCTGAGCCTTGATACCAGCTACCACCTTTTGCATCACCTCGCCGAGGCGCCGCGTTTGCTTGGTAGCCACAACTCGCCTCTTGAACGACTGAGCTGTGTCAAGATCGAGGAAAACGTAGGCAAAAAGATTGCCAAGCGTGTCTGCCAGTGAAGCCTCCGTGTAGCTATCAGGCCCTCCGCCATTACTTTCTGTCGGGATGGCGAAGAAGTCCCCGACGAATGCACCATGCACTAGATTCCCGATACTAGATAGCAAATGTTAGCCGATAGTGAGCACGCATAGCTTTACGGGATATCTCACTCTCTCACGATGTCGACTTGGTACGACTTGCCCATTTTGCGGCTGTACTGGCGAATGAATTTGGCGGTGGTGGCCTCGTAGAACTGACGGACTTGGTCGAGGCCGTCTTTGGGAGCGTACAAACACTTCTTGACGGTTTCTCTCTGGCGGGCATTTGCAGGACTGTCTCCGCTAAGCATGTAGTCACGATTGATGAGCTGGAACGTGTGCGGGCCCCCTATCCATTGTCAGTATTTCCTGCCTTGAAAATCAAAGTAGTAAGATGGCAGTTGAGGAATGGACTGACATGGCACGCGGAATTGTTGTTGGTTGTTCAATGCGTCGGTAACTCCCTGCCAAGTCAAAACTGGCAGTGGAGGACCCACGAATGTTGGCTTGCTGTAATCCAGCTCTGGCAAGTCGCTGCGCTTCTGGAATATCTCCCTGTTGCCATCGGGAGTAGTGAAGGGGTAATGAGCATACACGCTGTTTGCCCGGTACCAACCTGGAAACGCTCTCATGAGTAGCTTGTACATAACTCCGCCACCAGCAACATCAAAGTCGGAATTTGCTTCATTGAACCTTTTCTTCCCGTCAGTAATGTGATCATGGAAAAGGTCGATCTTTTCCTTACCCGAAGGCAGTCAAATTGGACGCGTTGTAATCGACCGTGTAGAACCGGTCTCCACGCACCAGGGCGACGGCATCAGACAGAATTGCAAACGAGTTGGTGAAACCAGGGCACAGTCCGGATCCTGGAATCAATTCTTTCTTGGCGTCTTCAGCCAGAAGTCCTGGATAGAGCTCAATGTTGTCTGGGTGCTCATAAAGTTCCTCCACTATGATTGATTAGCAGGGGCCACACCGTACTTCATCTATGGTATGGTACTTACACGCCTCTGCAATGGATGGATCGGGGTTCATGTCCGCTTCTTCCGTCAGAGCTTCAATGGAATGTTTTGACTACTGGGGCCAACCTTACCAAACGACGAGTAGGGCTTCAGCTTGCAGAACTCCCGGAACTCGTTCAGTGACGCAACGCCCCAGTCGCGGCTTTGTTGAATTCCAAGCATCTCTACTGCCTTCAGTACGCGGGGGATGTTTCGGGCACTGAAGGCCCCTGTGGTAGGTGTGAGCACATCTTCTCATCGCGGCGACTACTGCTGCGAAATCGCTTGCCTGCGATGTGGTCTGTTCCAGCTTGGACAACTCCGACCAAGTCGGAGTCTTGGAACTTCCCGTCTTGTCCCCTCTTCAACCCTCCGAAAGTCCACTGTGCGGGATCTTCAGGCAGATCACTGGCCCATTTGCGGAGGCCCTTCACGAATTCTTCGACAGATATGTCATCTATTGAGTGCCGCGCGATTAGTGGTCATATTTCAATAAAGACAATAGTATGGACTTACCCCAGTTGACTTGGGAACCAAAGATCTTGTGAAACAGTTCCTTTGTCCAAGTCTCATCACTGCCACTGGTGGCACTGTGCCATCTGTAGATCATGTTGAACTCAACGCTCACCTGGTTACCTATCCCTCGCGGAATTCCCTCCGAGTCAAAGACCTTGAAGTCTGCGCGTGGGTCCAATTTCCAGTCGGACGGGATCGGGTTGCGATTGAGGTTCAGGATGGTTCGTAGGTAGTCCCCCAAAATGATGTTCACGTACAGACCGCATGTGATGCTAAATCAGATCAGTGTCAAGTCTATATCTTTCCAGAGGGATCTCTTGGGAGCCTTACAGCCGTGCTGTCTGAAAAATATCATTGTCACGTTTAGCCTGGGCAGCGTCATACTGTGGGTGATCGCTGGTTACGCCGGGAGGAAGACTGAAGCGTCCGCGCTCGTTGATTTCCCCCAATTCGTGCGCAATGTAGTTGTGGAATCTGTTGAAGGCAACCATCATTGCACATACACCAGGAGGCTGACTCAGAAGTCTGCGTTCAGAGAATGTGTCCATCTTCAAGAGGCCATCTTTGAACAACCGGACTCTCTTCTGCTCATCCATGTTGTTGCCGTACAAGGGGCCCAGGTCGAGATACGATGAGTTCTTGACTTTGGACCTGTCGGCCTCGTCCGTGTGGAACAAGTCTAGGAATATTAGCACTGACCGGGAAATTACGATTTATTTCACTATTACCGTGTATAATAATGGTCGCAAAGTGGAAAAGGGTGCTTGAAACTTTCGCTGGGTGCTCCTTTGTTTCTCCCTTTCGTGCTAGCAAGGCTGGATCCAGTTAGTTTTATCCTGCCTTAAAAGGTTCTAACAGCACTTACTGTCAAATATGACGGACGGATCAGGGAGGTTGAGGTTCTGTCGACGCGTCGGGGCCACGCTTCGAGCGTAGTAGCTTCCCGAGGCCCCCAGGTGAGGGTACATGATGTTCTGCACAGTTAGCCTAGCCTCTGTAGAGCGCTATGTTGAATTAAATCTCACGTTGTTTGAGCCATCTGCAGCCCGATACTTGAATTCTTCGCCCAAGTATGAAAGGGGTGGATGCCGGAGATTGTTCCACAGTGTACCGATGAATTGCGCATTGAGGTCGCCCCGAAGCTTCGATTCGTTGGGCAGCGACGCGGCCAACTGGATGACGCTTTCGACCTGTTCCAGCGATTAGCTAGACATGATTCTCAGCGAGATAGCGAATGTGAAGAACATACCAGATACTTGCGATCGTCAATCAAGCCACCAGCGAGTGCCGTCTCGAGTGTCTCTAGGGCCAGGTTCAGGTTGGGTAGAAAGCGTCCATTTTGACTCTGTAGATCACGGCGAGCGTTATTGAGAAGTGTGAAGAGCCTGGACTCGCCATTGGCGCCGGTGTGCTCGGCGCCGGACGAGAGAGGAGTGGTTGAAGCCATGCTATCTGTCACAGGGCTAGGCTGGGCCAGGCCTATCGATTACAAACTTCAACCAAAAACAGGATGGCCTGCGTCGTATTATATAGCAGTTCAGGTCAGACAAGCAAGCAAGCCCATGTGAGAGGATTCATCATTCATGGAGACACCCCGCCCACTAAGGTACGCAGCGGCAAATCAATTGTGCAGAACCACAAATATTTCTACTTCTGCTGAGGGAATGCCACGACAACAGTGAGGAGCGAGCTGAACTTACTAAGAACCTATTGCCAGCACCTGCCCACCCTTCTTGTCACACAACATGAACATGCAGAGCAACACGCAACCCAGCGTGTCGAGCAACTCTTTTATCCAATGCCCTGGGAAAGCACGGAATAGGCATGTGACTGTGTTGGAAAAGCATAGAGGGGGCATGTGATTGTGTTGTCATGTTCCCTGCCCCTCAATAAATGAACACGTACACACCATCCATCCACGATATTAGCTTCCATGTTCGCCCAATTAATTCTATTCAGTAAGACACGGCTGACAATCAGGTCTCTGTCTATAAGCCCACTGACCGTGACGAGTCCGAACCCCGCTGTAGGCTCTCTCACATTGACGATCTCTTCCACAGAATAATATTCTGTCACTCGCCCGATTCATTACGTATCAAATTGCGGCTGATAGTATGCTCTTGAGCAATTCATCCATTCAAGATGCAGCGGATGTTCTCCGACGCAAGCTCCGTCGGCACATTGCGAAAAAGGGGGGGCCATCGCTTATGCAGCAGGCTGAGACATAAGCCGCAAGAGTAGCCAAGCCTTGGGAAGCGGGAAGCCCCGTGGAATTCAGCTGCCAGGCGCTGACTGTATCAAAAAGAGCAACGCAACCTCACAGGAATGCATTTCAGGTGATGTACCGAGACTTTACAAGAAGAGCTCGTCGTGGTGATTACGGGCTAGATCTCTTCTCACATCACTTCCACCCCCGAACACCCCGCCAAACGAAGATGGCGGCACCAGAAGCTCCCCAGTTGGCGCGCTACAAGCGCATCATTCTTTGTGCAGATGGCACTTGGCTTGCATCAGACCTTGGTGACAAATCCTCCCCATCCAACGTGGCTACTTTTGCCCGGGCACTTTCAAACACCGGCACAGACGCAGATGGCCAGATTGTAAACCAAATTGTATTTTACCACTCAGGTCTCGGAAGCGGCGACCTTCCGATCCAGGCGGCGATCTCTGGTAAGTAGCCATTGGTATCCCTTCACGGTCGACGTCCAGGCAGGATTGATTATTGATCTGTCAAGGCGGCCTCGGGTGGGGTCTTGATCACGACATTTGCCAGGTCTACGATTTCATTGCCAATAACTATGTGCCTGGTGACGAGCTCTTCTTCTTTGGCTTCTCCCGCGGGGCTTTCACTGTGCGCTCTGTTGTTGGCCTCGTCTGCGACGTAGGAGTTCTCAGGGGAGAACACATGTCACGATTCAGTGAGATGTGGAGCGCATACCGTGCCAACACCGGCGGCGAGTCTTTCAAGAACTCGGTGTGGTATCGAGACAATGAGAAGGAGTTGGAATTAGAGAAGGAAGTCAGAGTCAAGCTTGTGGGCGTTTGGGACACTGTTGGCGCCCTGGTACAGTCCCGGCATCGGGGTGAGTTTTATCGTTCAGTCAAGGTTAACCTTGCCCCACCAGGGAATTCCGGAATGGCCTCTCGTGAAAGGCCTCGAAAAAATGGGTGTTGCTGTCAACGGCAAATACGCGTTCCACAACACGAGGTTATCTAAAGGTAGGTGCATTGGGCATGCTGCTGCTAAAAAAGCCTTTGCTGACCTCCTTGTCAGAAGTCGACTACGCCTTCCAGGCTCTTGCAATCGACGAACAGCGACTGACCTTTCCTCCGACCATGTGGCACGCCGCTACCGGTTGTCCTGCTATAGAGTTGCAACAATGCTGGTTCCCGGGCGTTCACGGAAACATCGGGGGTCAAGCTAGCGGACCTGGCGGGGATCAAGGAGAAATAGGTAACATCACCTTTGCATGGATGGTAAGCACTTCACTGTTGCATTCATCAAGCTTTCGAATCCATACTGACAGGTGAAACCAGGCGGACAACGTTTCAGGGATGCTCACTTTCGACGATGATGCCATCAGCGGCGTGATCGAGCAGCATCGGCGCGCTCTCAACGCCAACAGCATCCCCACAGGCTGGGGCTGTGGAAAGATTGTAAGCAACTTCTCCGGGTTGCGAGGTGCTTTCTTTCGTCTTCTGGGCCAGCAAGACCGCACACCCGGTGCATACCCAAGAGACAGCGGGGACGGCGCCGGTGGAGCGACCAATGAGTATTTCCACCCGACAGTACGAGTACGCAAGGAAAGATTGGACTCTTGGCGCCCAAAATCGATCAGTGGATGGACTTCTACGGGACTGCAAGGCCAAGCGGGATGGAAGTGGGAGAAGCAGGGTGTGGAGGCGATCCCAGAATACATCATGCGGCCAAGGTGGATGTCTCTGGCACACGACGACAACGGCACAGTCAGATACAAGGCCGGCCAGAGCCTTTCGAGGCTTCTATGCCCGACGGAAATTTTGTCGGATCTAGACCGAGACAACGGAGTGGACAGCTCGTGAGGGATTGGACTGAGACTTAGCAACTGGGAAGTTCGTTCTTGTGTATTTCCCGGTCAGAGCACCTCTGTCGTTCTTTATGGTAATATTGTCACGGGCATCCGCGAATGGTACCAGCACAAGTGACTACTACAGATCGTGAATCTGATTTCAACATGCTGTAGGTGATTTGGTAGCCCTGAAAGTAGAAGAAACCTTACAAGTCAGTGAGCCTTTTGTGACGGGAGGCGGGCGGAGGTCCAGGGGCTTGGAGAGGGGGCAGGGGGCCTTAACCTTCACATCGAGTAAAGGCGGGTTTAGTCACGCTCGACATGTAGAAGGAACACGGTGCTCTAGAGAGCTTCGGGCAATTAATTCTTACCTTGGGATTGGGAGTTCCAATTCTCGGGACCGCCATGGTTTGTGTAAAACATGCTCTCCTGCTGTCTCACGAAACATGCAGTCGGAGGCATATAACCGACGTGAGCGATACAATTCAGGGATGGCATTGGCGTATGGGGGGCTGGGCTGTTGTTGGCATCAACATTGAGAACAGGGAGTCCCGTACAACTCAAGCCGCGCTCATTCACACCTTTTCACCCAAAGACGGTGGCCGGGGTACGTGAGAATAGACTGGAGTTGGCAAGGTACGGTACTATGATGCACTCTCATATGTCACTGGTGCTGCGGACTGGCATGTTCACAGGCATCGAATGTCATACCTCGACAAACCGGATTCTTCCTTCCTCGGACTCGGTCACGCGAAGGAGAAATATGCAGACACGTCGAAAGGAGTTCTGTTTTGGGAAACTGACCCGGGAAGCTTGCGTTTTTAATGAAAGGGGAAGACCCTGTGAAGGATGAGATGCCTGCTTCATTGGATCTTGGCAATGAAGTTAACAGGGTCGACTATCCCTGTGACGACGATTTCAGTCCTCGTGCAGAGTACATGCTGAAGTGATCAACATTTTGGAGTCGACATGGGTCAAGAACCAACTGGAAACTTGTAACTTATTCAAGCTTGATTCGGAAGGTTTCATAAGGGCGATTGATCTTCAACGTACCTTAAGTTAGGTAATGAAGACCAAATCATTGTCAACGAGGGAGCGAGCCCTGGAGCTTCAGTGCCACAGCTCTCTCTTGGCAGTTGGTTTTGGTTGGTTCTCGGCTTGCATCCGATCAAAGGCCCACTGATCTGCCACCTCCACCTTGCCCCCTATTCCACGCTCATGCGGACTTGGAAGTTCCATGAATCAGGTAAGCGAGACAGACTCTTCGTGACAAGGGTTAAGATGTCCAACGTGGATTGTGAGTCCTCGGGGACTGGAGACTTTTTCCTTGACATGCTCACTTGCATAGCTTTACAGTCAAGGCCTTGGAGTTCCGTGGCATTGAAACACTTCTGCCCCCTGCACACGTGGCTGGACCCTCGCAGTGTCGGCATCGCTCGATGCCAACACACAAGGATCATGGGACACGAAGACGCTTGCGTAAGAAGTGGTCGCTGTGGGATCTCATCCACTGCTTGTACTACCCAGGTCCAGAGCACTTGGCATGAGTCCACTCATCCTAGTTGTACAAGCGCACACGACAAACCATGTCGCGGCGGGAAGCACGTGGAGATAACTTGGCACGTATGAACTGTAAGTATTGTTACATCGTCTCGGGTAGTATCTTTGGTAACATCACCGACAGTTCGCCTCTCCATAGTGAATGCTTGGGGAGAACCTGGCTGTTTTGGCTCAGCGATACAGGCATAAGCTGGATATCCCCGCTATGCCCCGGTCATGGACCATACCACCAGGCTACATGGGATCATCAGAGATCTTGGCGTGATGGATTCCCCATGACATGGCTAAGACGCGAGCCTATTGAGTCGCAAAGCTTCGGGTGCTCAAGCTAGCTTCTAGCCTTCTTCCTATCAGGTTGCTGAAGATGCACCAGGATGCGATCCTTCACCAACGTTAGAACTTCAGCCTGATTTATCACCATGCATTGAAGCACATCAGGGTCTGTCATTCTGCCCACGGGCCACCAGGCAGTCGTGCAACTCTAGGGGTTGACACCGTGGTCCGACTGCATCTCGAATTACCTCAATCTTGGCTGCATCGTGACTGTCGTCGACGAGCACGGCTATGCGGCATGTTTTCTTGTGTTCACTTCGTGAAAATCCCATCTGGGACTTATAAGGGCCGTGCAGAAGGGAGGAGCAAAAAGTATATAAGGTTTTACATGAGCCCGGCAATTGATGTCGATGAAATATCATCATCACCGTCGACACCTGCCACGAACAACAAATATCATTTGAAATGCATCACAAGACCCTCGGTGCCCTTCTTCTGCCCGCTCTTGCGGCAGCAATCGTACGTTTACCTTCTGCCCCTCCGTTTTTGCACGGGATCGCAACGCGAAGGGCACTCGCTAACTCGAGGTAATAAATGCACAGGCCATCCCAGGTGATAGTATCGACAACATGAATCTCGTCGAGGACGGTATCCCGGGCTATGAAATGATGATCCCGACCTGGGAAGTCGAGATCTCGCCCGGCGGCCCAATCATCGAGGTCACGGGTACAATTGAAGAAGTTACCGAGCAACTACACAAGGCCAACCCCAACTTTGAAGAGGACTGGGGCATCCTCCCTCGCTCCGCATACAACGATGACGAGGAGCCCGAAGCGCCCGGTGTCTCGCCTCGCAGGCTGAGCTCTCTCGAGAGACGCACCGACTTCAGCGGCGCCAAAACGCTCTGCAACATCTGGGGTTGGAATGACAACTGCACCGTCACAGTCATCAGGAACGACATCAAGTACCTCCGAGGCGTCAAGGGTCGGCCTACGGCTGGACCTGGACCTGGTCAATGTGCCCGTGTCGGGTGCCAGAACGGCTGCGGCACATTCTGGTGCAACGACGTAAGTATTTCTGCTCACCAGCACGGTATTGGGGAGGACGTGAACACTGACCTGACCCGCCATTTAATTAGGCCCGCTCGACCAAGTCCCTCGCCTCCTTTGGGTCCATCGCCGACGGCGCTCAGCGCATCATTGACATTTGCTACAAAGATATCAAGAGGTGGGCTTTCAACGGCCAGGCATTCCACAAGACTGACTGGAACGTCATTGTGCGGGGTCAGAAGTGCTGATGGGCAGACAGGTTGGACAAGTCTGATCGGGTGACCACCCTGGAAACTTACGTGCATTCGATGAAGCTTCGCCCGCGTTAAAGAACACTGAAGAATTTGAACCAGGCGTGCAACCTATTTTGACGTAAGGTCCTCGCACCTGTGACTAATCGGCTTGACTAGACGTGCTGCCGAGAAGCCCCAGCACCATTTGCGAATTCTGACTCGTAGTATCCGAGCAGGGGGGGGGACCTTGGGCCCAGTGCTGTGGTGGCGTTTCTGTCCTACTGACTGGATCAAAGGGTAGACGCGGATTTGTTCTAGCCAGGTAGCGTTTCTGCACACCGCACCCGTTTTCGTTAGCCTAGACAGTGGTCTCCCTTTGCCTGATCAAAGCTCCTCGACAATTTGGATCAGATATTGTTTAGCGAAGCTGCGTGGCGTGAAGGTTTAGAACGTCGCGTGATGTGTGCAGTAGAATAGCGGCATTTGAGGTGGAGGAAGTGGGTAGAAATAAAGTTAGAGTTAGGGTGGTGGATCTTATCTGATGGATCGCATAGAACATCTCCGGTATCGGTAAAAACACCACCTTTTGCGAGGAAAATACATGCTACTCCATCCGGATATAAGAAGCCTAATGCCTCCTCTCAATCTCAGGGTTTTATCAATCTCAGCCTTCATTCTTCCCAGACCCGAGCCACTTCGGAACCTGAATGTTTCCACCATGGCTGTCAACAATCATACCAAGGAGGACCCCACATCATCGAATGATGGTACTCACAAAATACCTCACGATGTGAAAGTACAACCAGATGCACTATCAGACTCGAGGTCTGAAGACATTGATAGCCGACCAGTCATTACCATGAAATGGAAGCTCGGATCGGTCCTGTTGATCTGCCTTATCAGTTTCGGTGCTTCCTGGTCTGCTAGGCTGACCTCATCATTGAAGAGCACGATCAAGAAAGAGCTAGACATCAACAATACGCAGTTTGCGTTACTAGAGGCTAGTGAAGAGTTCTTGGTCACTCTCTTGGTCATGTTCTCTGGTGTTGTGACAGACCGAATCGGCGGCGCTGGTACGTTCTGTTGATCAAGATCTTTCAACCATGTAGTGCTTGTAACTGACAGACGGGGGCAGGTGCTATGCTCTACGGAAACTTAATCATGACCGCGGGAGCATTCATCATCGCAGGCGCAGCGACTGGCAGATCATTTCCGCTCATGATCTTTGGAAAAGTCACCGCAGCATTGGGCGACATTGCCACTCAAATTGCTTACTATCGAGTATTCTCATCATGGTTTGCCCCTGGCGAAGGATTGGGTACCACTATCGGTCTTCAAATTGGAATTGCTAGAATCGGCGGTTTCGTTGGAAGCTCCACGGCCAATGTCATCTCTAAGGTAATGATCTCCGGTCTTTGACTGTATCCTTCAAAAGTACGAGCCCTGGTAACCTTTATCTAGAACACGGGGAACTTCGCCTGGGTTTTCTGGGTCGGAGCATGCGTCTCTGTCTTCACCAACTTGTGCACACTGGTGTTCTTCGTCTACACCAAGGCCGCACGCAAGCGCTTCCAGGCACCCCCTGATCCCGCCACTGGCGAGCCGCTTGTTGAGAAGAGCGACAGGTTCGAGATGCGCAAAATCCTCGAACTGCCATGGGTATTTTGGACTATCATGCTCTTTTCCATGGTGCAGACGAGCTGTTCCAATGTTTACTCTCAAAACGCCACCGAACTTGCCGAACACCGCTTCGGAGTGGACGCAGTTGCTGCCGGTTGGTACGCATCTTTGTCCCAGTATGCTGGTAGGCCAAGAATACTCTCGTTGTCATCTCAAGCTGGATGAGGCTAACTCTATGTCACAGGCTTCTTCCTCAGTCCAGTCATTGGTGCTGTCATCGACAAGTACGGCCATCGTGTGACGCAGATGGCTATCTGTGGCACTGGAATGCTGCTATCAATGGGTCTCATCAACTGGGGCACGACAACGAGCAGCGCCGCAGCTTCATATGCATTCTATGCCATTTTCAAGACGTTTGGTCCGGTCACGATTATTGAGGGAATCCGGACCAGCATGTGGCATCCAGAAGTCTTTGGCACAGCCTACGCTGCCAAGGTGACGATGAACAATGCGTATGTGGTGTCTTCACGACAATAACTCCCCAATAAACTCAACTCGGCTAACTTCCATGTCAGGACCAACATCATCATTCGGATTATCACAGGCGTCATCCAGGACGCGGATGATAATTCGTATGACCGAGTCACAGTTGTCTACGTCTTCCTTGCCACCGCTTCCACCGTCATCTCTCTAGCTATGTTGATTGGGTCATTCTGGGCTACCGACCTCCGGATCCTGCAATTCACGCGCAAGCAAAGAATCAGGCATGGAGATTTGATTAATGAGAGAAAGGCAGAATGCCTTGGACCCGCTGGTGGAAGGAGCAGAGCGTTCAGCAAAGCTTGTTTCGTCGCGCTATTGGTGTATGTGCTGGGCAGCTGGGCAGCCTGGATCTGGGGTGCTGTCACGGGCAACAATTAGTTATTGTCCCTAGTCGAGAATCTGGTTGCCCTTGTTGAAAGACAGATCAGTGGGTGAAGAGATTGTATGACTGCCGCAGCCGACGCATGACTCATTTTCCCAGGCAAGCGGGTGGCCCCATCAGCGGGTGATCGGGGTTGCGTTCTCATCAGGATGAGCGACGTCGTAAAGGTTTTGGTGGAGACAAATAATTTATGGCAAGAAGGGATAGAAATCATGGTCCATAGTGGTCAAGTTTCGGTCAATCACGTATTGCTTGGCACTGCGAGCCGAATAGGTGTGAATGTTTGAGGGTCCATTGCTAAAGACTAAAGGGGCTGGCCACATAGAATGGGAGAAGTCACCAACTTGTCGTCCTTGGTTTACGCGTATGGAGTATCCCCTTCTGCCTACTTCTCTCTTCCAATTTACCTAAGGCGAGTTAAGGCGGCTATGTATGCCCTGGCGAACTCATGCTGCTGATTAGATTCAGAACCGCTTGAGGTTGTGTCTTTCAAGCTCATATCCTTCCAAGAGTTCTAATGGAGCTTGACTACAGTTAGAACCTACGGCGAAGAAACAATTGGTCTAAGCATACGGCCCAGGCCTGATAATCTAACTAGTCGGGTGGGCAAGATTCCACTCTCCTAAGGCCTTGTGGAAGATACTCTTATCTTTGTTGGCCTCTGGCAGCTTTGCCCACCCCTCTTCTTATTGACCTCTGCAGAACGGTCATCTTGCCTCTCCCTGTCTGAGAAGGCAAGACTTCAGGGTTCTGAGTACCTCAGTGGCAGTCCGAACGACACCAGGAGCAGCGACTTGAAGTGTAGCCAGGCTCCTTTTCCCTTCAGAAAGCCAGAGGCTTTCGAAATATGATCCAATTCACCAATTCCAGAGATAAACATCGCCATACACAAGATATGCAACCCAATCTAGAAGGACCAGGTTGGATCAGGAGCTCTGCAATGCCCAAGGGCAGCCCTCGAGACAGTTTACTCTCCGACTTTCAGATAATCACGATGCAATCACCCACTCGGGCCCCTCGCACCCGGGTTTAGAGAGTTCGCAACCTACTTGGAAGACATGAACGTCGATCTCAAGAACCGAGCAGATAAACTCGGTCTTTTCTTCATTACCAGCTGGATGGGCAATGAAACGTCTACCACCAACGCTGTGTTGAACATCTACTATTTCCGCGATATGGAGTGTGTTGGCCGTTTTGCAAATGGTGTCCTCCACCACAAGGCTTGGTCATGGTACAACAAGGCTGAATTCCCGCATCTCGGAGTCTTTTATGAGGTTTACTACGTCCCGGCTCAGAGCTTGGAGACCGTCTATGCAAACATGTAGCCTACTCTGCTTGGCGATGGCGCTGTCGCTTGTAATAACAAGGAAACTGGCGAAACGACTTGGGTCAATCCACTTGTTGACGCTGATATATCCGCGTTGAGAGGCATGATGCGTCGCATGGGACGTCAAGCCCCGATTTCGGCAAAGGAGACCAAAGGTGGGCAAGAGTAGGTATCTGAGGGATATTTAGTTGGGAATAAACAGGCCGGGCCACATGGGCTGTTTTGAATATCTTCATGTTCTCTCGTCGATGTTCTTGCACATTTGTGTCTGTATGCGAGATCAGAGGGAGCTCGCGGCAAGAAGGTCGACGGATTGGCTGAGGTGGTTTTGGACCTCCTGCAAAGAACAGATTCGAAAAGACCATCCAATAACACGCAAAGCAATACAAAAAGGCGATAGAGGACGTGCCATAAAGAATGCAGCTTTGAAATCCCTTGTCCTTAGATGTTTATACTCTGGGGCGATGTTGCACGAATGGTGGGTGGAACACAACCGGCTAGTCTCGATGGTGCATGTTGAGCAGGCCATAAGGTGCCATCAGCAGTATCAAGGTTCGCAGATGAAGGATCTGGTGCGTTTTCCATGAGACTTACTTGACCGACTATAATAGTGAGTGCTGCAAGGTATGCAACAGCGACAATCCAATCTATATCAGGTGCCTACATATATCCTATTAAAGAAGGGCAGATGCTTGAAAATATAAATGCCCTGACTAAGGCGCACCACCACTCAGAACTCGCTCCAAGACCGACAGCATACCGCGGTACAGAAGAAAATAACACAATCTTCTGGTTTCATTCATCATAATATTCGTGGTTGCAATGCCCCAAGCTCGGCTGTTGTCATGCCACACCACGTGACTCTACATGTCGGCAACATTGGACTCCCTAGTTGTCTTCAACAATGGGTCCCAGTGTCTTTATGATTCGAGACCGGAGCCTGTACAAGAGACCGAGAGACATGATAGTCGACCAGTATTGAAAGTATTCGATGGCAAGTTCCATCCAATATGGGAAGTTGTCGCCAGTATATGTCGTGAGAACGATATGCCTAATGACATACCAGAGGTGAGGCAGAATATTGAGTGCAGCGGCGATGACGAAAAGCGTGGAAGCCTATCGGAATGGTTTAGGATTGGAAGCCGACACGGACGGGCGAAGAGGTAGCTTACCTTGCGCATATACAGCTCCTGCTTTGCCTTGACCAGGAAATTGATTGAGACGCCTAGCAGCCCAAGGCCGAAGGCGAGCAGCATGACTGCTTGGGCGAGCACGAGGTGACTGTACCGCCACATGTTATAGGGGTTCCTGGCAACGTTGCCATAGTTGAGTTCGATGAGCAGGGCAAACCAGGTGATGTTCAGGGCGGTCAAGACGACGGCGAGAAACTGACCCACGTGCTTGGACCATCTGCTGTGCGCCGGTGGTTGGTTCTCGTTGCGCAGCATGGCAAACCATCCGGACAGCTCGAACAGCGTGAGGAATTGAAAGATTTGCGCTTGGTAGAGGCTTAAGGTCGCCACGAGGGACACTGGGTAGGAACCGAAGGACGATACCCAGCTCAGGTTAAGTGCGAGGTAAGTAAGCTTGAGTATAGAGGAGCTATAGGGGCCGTCAGTGATGATGTGCGGGCAAACGGCCTGCGTAGAATCGGGCAAAATGGATCACATACATGGTGAATACAGGGAGCGCGATCATCAGGGCCAGGATCCATCTTCTGTTCACTCCGGCCTGGCCTTTGCCTTTGGTGAAAATGCGCACAGAGAGGAAGATGCCCAGAGGAATAACGACGGCCACGGCCGCCATCTTGACGGCACTGCGTACCGGTTCATCAATATAATCAGCCATCTGCAGGTCTCCGATGAGCAAAAGTTTCGCGTATTGAGTATCGTTGTAGGGGTTGCCCTCCCTGAGATTGTTTCTCGATGGCTGACCGTCGATGGTCGTTGCAAAGCCTTGGTCTCGATGATTTGATGGACTGTATGTGAAAAGCATCCAGCATCCTACATATGGAACGAGACTCTCACGGCAATCAAGGCAGGCGACGGCAGACATGGTGCTGTGCCGTACACCATGGCTACTCTGCACTGCACTGCCTGCTTTGCTTCCCAGGGTCGTCGTCCTGATCGGGTCTCGTGTGGTCTTGGCAAGTGAGCTTGGTTGGAACAAGCGCTTGCGCACGGCACCCAGGTATGTTTGTACGCCCGGCTTTGCTGTGCCAGCGACACAGGGAGGTGGAGAGGGAGGCCGCCAAAGGAGTTGGCCATCACGTGTTGGTGAAACTCGATATCCGTGATGCGACCATGAGCCCACGACACAGCCCCCGAAGGGCCCCGAAGGGCCTCATTCCGGCTCGGAAGTTTTGGGATGCAGGCTGTGCTTTCACATTCATAAGTCTCATGCGGCTAATATTTGGCAAGTAATTTCCCGCACTTCCCTCAACGCTAGAACATCGCTCGTCCAGACACGTCATTGACGCAAACTGCACACATTAACCCCGATTCCGCTCGTATCATGCTCTTGGAGCGTCTCAATGTCTCATGCTGCCGCCTTAGGTATCCTAATAGGTTTATTTGGTATGCCAATTCTGGGCCAGTGTGGGTTTTGGTTAACACTTTTTGAAATTGAGGGTTCCCAATGGGCCCAGATCTGTTGGTGGCATAGTGGTCATAGAGCATAAGAGAATGTAGCACGCAACACTCAAAGCCCAGCAACAGCAGCGGAATTCCCGACGACGTGATGTTATTTATTATTTGTTCAGAGCACCGACCCATCGGCACTGTCTGCCGCAAATATGCGGCCGTCGACCGGAATTCTAGACACCCGCACACGCGTACGTTCCAAGCCATAGGTTGGTACACGCCGCGTTGATGCCAGTGTTCCACTTGCGGAAGTTGGCCATGGTGGTCTTATAAGAACCACAAGAGAGGCAGCCAAGACGACCGACTTGAGTCCAGTGAGGAAAGCCATGGCGTCGATAGAGAGTATTGCCTTCTGTGCGCTCTGCGAAGAGGTCACTCAAATCCAATGGGTTGGCCGTTGGGTGATTCTATATGATTTATGCGTAAACGCCATTAGGTCTTTGAGGCCCCAATACAGTTTTCAAGGACAAGCAAGATTGTCCGAAATACCCTGGTCCAAGTCTTAGTGGTACCTCGCGAAGCGCGTGTTCAGGGATGTTTTAAGGATCAATATTGCAACATTGCGCTCTCCATCGAGCGGTCAAGAGACCTTTTTCGTAAAGTCTCGGTCGGTATAAGTCATGTAGGATATCTCGGCCTCATCAACGCCGTTGAGTAGGAAGCCGTCAAGCCGACAATCGGCTCGGATGTAAGCTTGGCTTTGCACCTTACAGAATGCCATGCAGCCTCCACCCAGCGCAGGGTCGCATATGATTTTGCTCCAAAATAAAATAGGCAGTTCGGCACGACCGGGCTCGGAGTATCACCCGCGTTCCTGATCCTTCCCGGCATACGCGTATGGGAAGCAAGTCTCTGACCTAGTCAAGGTCTATAGCCGGGACGAACCATTTTATTACTCAGCTTACTTCTCACGCATGAACTAGACCTCGGTATCCATGCGACACCGGGGCGTCCAGACGAGCGACGATTCCGGCACGGAAGCCAAGTGGCGGCCATGATCATCGGAAAAGACATGGGAGTCTGCCCTCAGTGCGGGCTGGTTCTCCTCAAGAGCAGGTCTGAGAGGTGATCGCTCACCCCGGCTGGACGTTCGACCATATCCTCGACAAGGATCTTGAGGGCAAGAATCTTAAGGGCAAGGCCGTCGTGAACATGAGCTGGGTCATACCTGGCAAGGAAACGCAAGCTGATCTTGACGGCACCAGGTACGTGTACATCCGCTTCTCGCTGGCATTTCATTACTGCGAGTGTGTCGGTGGAACTTTGAAGGCTCGCTGCTGACGCTCTCCACGTCCAGGCCACATGCTCAAAATGCTGGTGACCGAATCCCAAGGCTGTGCTCGTCGCCGGTTCGGGTAACGAAGGAAGTCAGAAGAGCCAGATCTAATCGTATCTGGCGAGGCATGCCGCACCGGCTTCCAAAAACTCATACGTCGTGATCCCCAGCCTGATGGCGGTTGGGGCTGTCGATTACTACGGCCGAAAGACGTCCTTCACGCAGACTGACGACTACATGACCACGTTCGCTCCGGGAAAGCACCTCATGCGTCCTGAGGGTGATGGCAGTAACATTGTCGACGGTTTCCCCGGAACTTCTTTTGGTACGCCAGCTTCACGTCACACCCGGTGTCGTCCTGTTCCCTCCCTCTCCACCGAGGAGAGCATGGCTAACTCCAATGAAACTTCGCAGTATCCCCAATTGTTGCCGGCGTGGCCGCATATTTTCGATCTTTGGATTCGGATTGGGGAAGTCAGCTCAAGACCCCCGCAAATGTCAAGAAGATGATTCAGCTCCTCCAGCGCAAACTCGTTGTACACGAAAAGTCGACAACCTCCCGCACGGTACCTGTCGTCTGGAACGGACAACTTGAAGGGCTTTCCTGCATATGCGACCACGCTGTGGCCAATCCGAAGAACGGTTACCCTTTTCCTGCCATCGACAGCGATCTCGACAACGTGACGTCGCCCGGCGACTGGGCACCCGGTGGCGGCGGCGGTAGCAAGGGCATCAACTGGTCCCCAAGTGCTCTTCCGGCACATGCGGCGGCGAGCTGTGCAGGGGGTGGTACTGCATGCCGAACCCGAGGTGCCCGCCGCCCGGCTTCAAGGACCCCAAGGACCCCAACAATGCCGGCGGCCCGAACGTGGGAGCCGGACCGGGTCACAACACGGGCGGCGGCGGCGGAGGCAAGGAGTCTTCGTTGAACTGGGCACTCCAGATGTACCCTGACGGACCGGTGAGCAGAGCAGCCCCTACTTGACATTAAAATGCATATATACAGGAATTGACACGTTCACGAGCGGCACCTGTGGGACCCAGTTCCCGCCCGACGCCGAGACTGGACACGGCGGCCACCTGACCCAGCCTTGCGAGCGCCTGCCGCAGTCGTTCGACATCCGCAAAGGGTCGGGCTTCACCAAGGGCGACATGAAGATCTACATGTACAGCAGTACGGACTGCAGCTGGCGGAGCAACGATGACATCTTCAGGTCTCCGGCGGCGTTGGCCTCGACAGCTGGTCCGGCTGTGGCTCCCCGGCCAGCGAAGGGCGGATGAACTCGTTCAAGGTGACCCAGGGGCGCTGCACGTCAGACGGCCTCCCGAAACCCAGTACCGAGGAGGAACAGGCGTCAGCCAGACTTGGAGGTCTCTGGATCACTTGGAGAGAGGTACGTCCCAACAGCACACTTCCAGCCCATATATCTTGCAGCCAGGTGATTATCACTGACCGGGCCTTGTTCACCCCACCCATAGGACTGCGGCCCTGCAAAGTCCTTCTCGTTTGATAATTGGGACGTCAGCTGGGGTGCCAGAAAGCCCCCTCTTCCTACAACAGCTTCACGGCCCACACGAATGAAGGCCTGCGCGGTATGTTCTGCTTCTACCCTAACGAGAACTGCGGCATCTCGGGCAACTATTTCGGTTACCACGGCGATACTTGGGCGGATCATCCCAACGGTATAGATTGTGAGAGGGCTCCAGTCAAGTCATACAAGGCTGTCTTTTTTGAGAGAGGCAACCCCAGCGTCTTCGCGTGCTATCCATAGATTGATGCACATGTCGGTTGCGGGGGATTCTAGGTTCGACGGGAATGTCTGCGAAGGCTGCAAGGTTCATGGCCTTCCCATTGCACTGCAAGATTGACGCTTATGCTCGACCAAAGCTCAGAACTGACTGCCCTGCAACCCCAAAAACTCGTGTTCGCTCGCTATTCAGATAATTAGCTCAGATAAGTATGACTTAGACGATGACAAGCTCGCTATGAAAGTGAGGTAGAAATTGCAGTCGGTGTTTCGGTCGCTTGCGGTAGATGACCAGTTTTCCATGTCGTGTAACACAAAGTTTGTCTGGATTTAGGAACTGGACTGAGGAATGGCACAGACATCCACGCCCTGTAATGATCCAGATCGTAGAAAAGTCTTCAAATACAGCATACCATTTCTGGCCTCATAAACCGGACGTGGAAGCCCACGGCCGAGGTGCAGCAAGTCCGTTGCCACCTCCTGATGCGAAAGGCGATTGAAAGTCACTATCGAGAATTGATGCGAGAGCTTGCGTTCAATACCTGACAGTCTGACTGTTGCGAAACTTGTGTTGAGAAAACCGAAGAGTTCTCGAGACAGATCGGGAGATGAATTCAGCACGGCGCAGGATGTACAATGACATGGACGTCCAACATTCCTAAAAATCAGACAGACACTAACAAACCTAGGCACTGGATGAGCAGTGTCTCCAGGCACTGACTAGATTGGGTCACAGCTCCTGTTCTGCATTCTCCCTAGCCTTCCACTGGCACCATCGGATGGGACCACTAATGACGTTGAATGAAGGTTGTGGGAGATATACCTCAACATGAAGAATAGAGAATTCGTACAGAACAGAGGTCGACGAGCTGAAATATTGAGACTGCATGAGAAATCCGCGAGCCTTGAGAGTTGGAGAGGCGTAGATTTACTCGAGAAGAGGCAACAAAGCAATGACTCGCACGCACTAGTGAGTCCAAGATCATTGAGGGGCTTAACGGTGGTCAGGGGCAATCAGATTTCGTTTTCATCGTATTCTGTTCCCAATCTGTGTGAGCTTTTCGAAGCGCATGTCCTCCTTGCTTTCGTGGAGGCCTCGCTGTCTGATGCGCAAGTCAAAAGCTAACAGTAAAAAAGACCAAGGGATTCAGCTCAAAGGTCCGCTAGAACGGGTTCCGACTGAAATTATTCCGCCTTAGACAGCCAAGAACTTCTCTTGATTGTGCTTCTGAGGTCATACGACTGCTCCTGGGCTGGTACATAACATTACTCGGAGCAAATGTCTCTTAGAATTGGACAGTACCGATAGTGAAGACGCTGGACATGAAAAACTGTTCCCGCAACTAAACAGGCTAAGGATTGCTCACGTTAATAATAGAATCTCTTTTGATTTTCATTTCCTGAATTTACCAAGATATTTCAATTCATTCTAGAACAAGTATATTCAAAGGCGTGCACCTCCAGATCCACCATCATCATCGCCGTCATCGTCGTCAAGACCCATCCCGCCCAACACCGACACCAGGTCGTCTACCGACGACGTCGTTGACCACCGTTCCTCTAGTGTCATCCTCGCTGAGGACGTCACCGAGTCATGATTGCGATGCGTCGGCGCCACTCGCCTCTTCACCAGATCAAAGGCATCCTCTCTCACCCTCCCCAGCATCTTCTTCAGCATCTCCTCCCTCCTCTTCAAAGCCACAGCCCCCTGTTCCTCCCGCACATCCGGCAGCCGCCAGCTTGGGTACAGGTTTCCGTGGCTGCTACGGTGTTCCACGCCCGACTTATGTTCTTGAAAGTGGTAGCTGCACAGTCTGCACGTCGGCTTGCTGCAGCCGATGTACTTCCACTCATTGAAGAAGCGTTCTTGAGAAATACCGCCGCTAAATTCTATGTAATTGAGCAACAACATCTCGGAATGAACAATGGGTCTGAATGTGTCACGCGTGAATTCGGTCCAAATCCGGTCATCGAGATTGTAGGTCTGCAATTCTTCAACGAAGGCGCGGAAGGCCTTGATATCTCCTTCGGCGCGCGTGAGACGGCCTACTATGCTCTCGGCCGTGAGGCTCTTATTGCGCAAGACGGGCTTTGGGAGTGGCCGACTCGAAGGAAGAGTCGTGATGACGAAAGACGTGAAGAGCCGCGGAAACGTGGCCTTGGCCCGGAAGAAGAAGGCGACAGACTGCCGATAGGCGATTAGGCGGCTCATCATGTGAAGCAGTTCGGACCAGCAGTCCTCGTGGTCAGTTTCGCGGGCAGTGCGGCCGTAGTACCCGATGCGGGCGCCTGCAGGGGATCTGTCGAGTCTGATAAGGCGTTGGATGATGGCCTGGCAGTTGAGCAAGACTGGCAGTGTGGTTGGTGGTCAGCGGCGTGGGCGTAGGGTTATGGAGACGTACATTCAGGCTCTGACAATCTAGATGCCCGTTCAACGGGGCAGAGGTCGAGAAGTATTTGCAGCTCCGGCGCGATGGTATCATCTAAGGATGTTAGTCACTTGTTCAGCTACCTTTCATTACGCGTACCGTTCTCATCATTCAAGTCGGCACACTTGACTAGACACTTATTCGCCTCTTCGCGGAGCTGGTTGAGGTAGAAGTTGATGCGTGGTCGATTGAATCTCAAGATGGACGGTAGAAGCTCCCTATTCGCTTGGTCTTGAGAAGGCGAGTCCCTCACCGCCTTTAGGACCTTGGTTACGTATGAGGCTGTCAGGTCCAGTTCTGTCGCTTTTCGTTGATTCGAGGCGATGCAATACTCTACTTGGCCAGAACTATTTTCTGATGCCCAGATAGATGTTACCGTGGCGCCGCCCTTGTGGCTGTCGCACACCAAGGCGAGCTTGTTGAGGAAGGCTTTGAAGAGTTGCTTCGGGTCAGCGGTGTTGCAGGTCTCAGCAGGGTTTATGTAGTTGGCCTCCTTCCGCATCTCCAAGTTCAAAGCGAGAAGGAGGACGAGAGGCTCGTAGAACTTGAAGTTCTCCCTGGACTTCAAGGGAATTATGCCGTCAGCATCGGCGGGTGCATAGTGGGGGGAGGCTTTCATGATGGCGAAGTGAAGTGAGTGGTTCAACTACTCAGGATACTTGAGAGTGAAGGAAAGCATCTAAAGGGTACAGGCTTCATATAGATTGTCACCAGGGCACAACAATCAAATCAATTGAGCGTGCCCCTCCACGAATTCTGTGTCTCAAGCAGGCTGTGAGGCATCCGCCAACAATGCAGCTTCGCCAACTGCGGCTGCCCAGATATCACAGATTGACCGCACTACTGCAAGAGGCTCTCCAATATTTGAAGCATGTATCTGCGGAACAGTCCAATCGGCGATGCAGGCGAAGCAACCATCTTCAACAGCGGCAGCGCAGCCCAAAGATTGCGGCCAATCTGATGGCCGCCCATCCGCCCGGCCGCCAATTGCCGGCCGCCTAACGTCCGAATCGGTGGCCTGGGGACTCGACGCAATTGTCCATTTTAGAACATGGGTTAACACGCCGTTGGTGCTCGATTGACACACAAATCGCACCTTGCTTTTGAGAGCCTTGCGGTCCCCTCGACCTGTGGTCTCAGGGCAACCAACGAGGTATAAAGTAGCGTCCATCCTCCAACTGCGGAGGATTCCTTTGCTCTCGCTTTGATCAATTTCAAGAGAAGCCACAGATTGGTCATTACCGGTCTTCTTTGGCCAGTTAAGACTTCGATACCGCTGACCATGTCGTACCTCCCATCCGGCCAGCCAACTGGCTCAGGGCAGGCATACGGCTACAATGGGCAGAACGAAGGTGAGTTCATACCGTGGTTCTGCACTCCTGGTATAGCTATTGACCGAATAGGCCAACCCTCAGCCTACCGCGAAGACCCTCATCTGCATCAGCAGCTTGAGGTTCAGCAGGCATACTACACTTTCCCTTGCGGGGAGTTCATCGACCCTTCCTACACTCTCGCCCAATCCAATGGAGATCCCAATTCTCTGATTTAGTCGGAGAATCAGTCATGTATCTCCAGCCCTGACCCTTCTGAGGGCTCATCTGGATTTCTTGCGGGATCACGTGGGGAGGAAGAGCATGAAAGATCGGCCTTGAACTCTGAGACGGAACCGAGTGACCCCTCCTCGGTTTTCGACGACTCTTGTATGTAGGGCCTCTGTCTTTGAACACCTTGACCGACACTGATGGTTCAGGGACACTACTAGATGAACACCGCTGGTGCTGCAACAGGTGGCACAAAGTCGGCCGCGACATGAAGTAGGTGCCTTCTTCTTTCTGTCATCCATATGTTAACTTGAGATAGTCGTCACTTGAAGACACATACCCGACCAACGAAGTGTACCCAGTGCGCGAAGGGATTCACCGGTTCAAAGGGGTTGAACGAGCATTACTGGTGTCACCACGCGAAGTGGGCGGCGGCGAATAACATCCCGAGGCCGCATCGCTGGTGCCTCGCCTGTGGCAAGAAATTGGCCAAGGTTTCTTTCATCAAGCGGCACTTGGATAGCTCGCCATCTTGTTATGAGATGGTGGGCGGGCTGTCGCAGGAGAGCCAGGTTACCCCCATCTCGCCGGAGGAATTAAGAGACGAGTAGCTGTTGGTTTCTTTGCGTCTCATATTATTGCAGCTGGTCGTTACGTTCTACCATATCGATTCACCATCTGGAATTTCGATTTGAGCTGCTGATGACTGCAAAGCAGCTAAAAAGGCGTTCTTCCTCGTGATCGAGCAGCAAACCTCTTTTGACACGTCAAAGCCGACACGACGAATCTCATAGGTATGTGGTACTATCCGTGACTCATGGTTGGTACTTCTACAGCAATGACCCACGGCTGAAACGCTCCCCTTACCGGTGTCGTCTGCCATTTGGGCATTTTTGGAGGCAAAGCTTTTGCACGATTAGGCCACCCAAAGATCATCAATGCTCCACTGCCACATCTCGATGTCACGATGCATGACTTCCAGATTTGGTGAGCTCCGTTTGCATGGTGTGATATACTTCACACATCGTAGGAAAGGCAATTAGGGATTTAGTTGCGATACACAACACTTGACACTTGTATTTTGACATAAGGATACAATGCCCAGCAACCATCTTAAACACTACAACATCCTCTGGTTCGCTCACGCTTTCTTCAACCCGGCAGTTTTCTCCAAAAGTACTCTCCATAAAATTTACAGAGCAGCAGCAACTCCCAGCACACCGACCAGTGCACCAACAGCATAGACATTCGCACCCGTCTTGCTGGCGGGACTATCTCCATCGTCTTCGCCCGTCTCTTGGGCGCCGTTGCCCCCCGTCTCAGTGGCTGTATCCGTCTCCGTAGTCGTGGCCGTCTCCGTGGCCGTCCCGCTGGTCCCAGTCTCAGTCGCCAGTTCGGGGAAGACGGTATATCCCACTGCCTCTGTCGTGGTGCTTCCGTCCTCCGTGAACACGTGAATGGCCTCGGTCGTGCAGATGGCGCTGCCGAGCGGCCCGTCGATGAGATCCGTGCAGTTTGCCGCGAGGGCAGAAAGCTGGCTGCTGCGGTCGGAGACAAAGGAAGACACAGAGGACTCGTAGTCGAGGACCTCGGAAGAGAGGCTCGCGGGCCACGTCAGGGAGCAGGGGTCCTGCGAGGGGCTCTCGGTGACGGCTGTGAGGGCGTATGAAGCGGCGCCATTCGGAAGGGTGGGGAGTTCCGAGAGGATGGCTAGGGCGGACATGGTGCAGGACATGTCGCTTCCGACGGGGCTGGTGGAGGTGGTAGGTGTTGTTGTGGTATAGGAATAAACTGATAAAGTGGGAGTGGTCTCTTCCTGGGAGAGGCCGCCGGTCACCAGGGCGGCGAGAAGGAAAGAAGTGGCAGTCTTCATGGCGTTGGTAAGATGTATGCGTGGAAGTGGTGCTAGTTTTGATGATGAAATGATCTGCTATAATTGAGGGGAGATGAAAGGATGAAGTAGGAATCACAGGAACGCAAATCGGGCATTCGCGCCGCCTTAAATCATACATACATCCCGAACCAAGCCCCGGCGCACATCAGCCTAGACATGAGAACCAAACAACTGATTCAAGCCAACGGCCAAGCATAGAGCATGCCATTAGTTCAGAAAAACATGTCCTGTCTGGGATGTCCAAGAGCGAAGGATGCTGGCTGTGGGCTTAGCCAACCGCGAACGTCACCCATGCGACACCAGCCGTTGGATACCAGCGGTTTTTTGTTTCTTTTCTCCACACATAACGTGACAAAACCAGTCGAGGCGAGAGTGCCAAGGTTCCCATTTGGCATTAAGAAGACTTGGTCTCTCGTGGTATGACGTTGCGGCCAACGTCCCGTCTTGGCTCTCCGCAATTCTCGTCTCCCGGCATCCCGACGCGGGTGACCGCGCGCACAGTCGAATATGCCAAGCGACCTGGGACACAGGCATTCGATATTCTTCTTGGCTTCTACTTGCATTCAGTTCTGAACATGACGGCGTGCCGTTGATGTGCGTTAGGCGATAGATAGTTGATGCGAGGCTATATTTTCCCACCGCCATGCGCCGGCGGCGAGAACGACAAGATCTTACACGTCTTCGACGTCCGCAAGCCATATTTTCGACACAGGGTTTCTATCCGCAACCCCAGTCTCTTCCATCGAAGGGGTTGACTAGATTCCGAATCTTCTGCGTCTACAGTAAAGTCAGTGACTAAGGACCGAAATCCCTCCTTGAATACATACGAAGATGATATGTGCACTGTGGTAGTCGTTGTCTGTTGCGTACCACCATCTGTGTCGTTGGATGGTTGTATCCCAGAACTTCGCAAAAACCATTGAACGCCCGCAAGTACATGGCATCTGCCTCGGCCAGCCTGCCATGTTGCTTGTAAAGATTCCCCAAGTCATTTGTTACGCCGAGAGCACTTGTATGGTCGGGACCAAAAGCTTTCTGATAACCGGCCAGTACCCGCTTATACATCGCCTCTGCTTCAACTAGCTTACCTCGCTCTAGGTAGAGACCTCCTAGAACATGAACCGTTTTTAGAGTGTCCGTGTGGTCTGGCCCCAAGGCAATCTCGCGCCCAGCTAGCGCGCTTCCGTACATATACTCAGCCTCCTGAAGCTTGCCTTGGACCGCGAAGAGGTTTCCCAGGTTGTGAAGGGGCCACAGGATAGTTGTGTCAACTTGCTTGCAGATGTCGGGTGATCTGTTTCGCATCCATATCGCGCATTGTTGTGCGTGTGGTAAGAGGCGCTGCTGCATCACCCAACCATCCTTGTCATCGGCCGCCGGCACAGCGAGCCCGACCATCATGAGACCCAGCCGCGCATACTCTGTTCGGACACTGCTGCCGTCGAGTGCTGACGCCCACTTGTGTACCACAGGGTGCACCTCGTAGCTGTTTTGGGAAGATCTCTGCTCCTCGATCATGGAGTAGCTGAGAAGTAGGCTGATAGCTTCTAGGTATCGAGTCTTGCTGCCGGCCAGTTCTCTGAGCCACTCGGGCCATTGGTGCGAGCCATCGGCGGCTGTTGCCGCTAATAACCCATGCCACAGACTCTTGTTTCCAAGAAATGCCCAGACACGCAGCAAGCTTGCCGCGGCGGCGTTCCTCTTTTCGATATGTCGGAACGAAACGGCCCAAGTAGTCAAGATACTCATCCGCTCAAGCTTCAGCGCCTGCTGGCCCGTTTCGGAGCGGGCCAACTTTTCGCACTGCTCTTTATATAGCCTCACATAAGTTTCAACGCTGACTCTCGTCTCTCGCATGTAAGAAGCTGCCTGGGCTAGCGCCAGTGGCAGCCCGTTGAGGTGGGTGAGTAGGCTGAGGAGGCTTTCAGCGTTAGAGTCTATAATCTAGTCAGAACGTATGAATGAACGCCAACCGTTCAAAGAAGCACTCACCAATTGTACTGCCATACCATGCCTCGAATATGGCCCTGCCGAGGTTGTTGTCGGCCTTTTCTAGTTTGCATGAATTTCCTGGCGGTGCCAGCTGTGCCAGCCGCGAATCCCGCGTCGTGATAAGGACCGACCCGTGATCCCATGACACGTAGCGACTCACATCGTACTCCGTGAGCCCGTTTTGCTTCTGTTCTTGGTTGATGCCGTCGAAGATAAGGAGCCAATCGCGGTTGTCGGACCGTCCGAGCCAGTTCAGCACGCCAGCCACCGCTGCGTCCAGGTCCTCCGGGCTGCATCCCTCAGCCTGCTGACGGGGCCTCGCAACAAATTGCCCCTCGGGGATTTTATCGACAAATTCGGAGAGACTTCGTCTCAACCGTTCCTCACACCGGCCGTCAAGCCAGAGGATTGAGCTGAACGCGGACTGATGGCGTTCGGCGAAGGAGGCTGCTAGCTGTGTCTTACCAACGCCTCCAAGTCCATATATCACAAACGTCCTCTTTCCCTCATGCTGCGGCTCGCTTGGGAGAAGACATTTCTCCAGGCGACAGAGGTCAGACGGCCTGTCAACAAAATTGTCCGACAAAGGCACACCTGTGAGCCAGGATGGCTTCTTTTGAGGATCAAGGTCTGAAAAATATTGCGCAGATCAGTCTCTGGAAACAAAGATGTCGTTCACGGGATCGTCAGGAAGGGGATTAACTCACTCTGCCTTTTCGCGAGACTCGTAGCACATTTCATCAGTTCTTTCTTCACCTCCTGTGTCCCGAGATACTGTGCCGTGGCCCATACGATCTCCTCTTTCCTCTTCGATTCCTCCAGACCAATCCTTTCGAGGCCATGGATGACGTTGAAGCGGAAATAACGGCCATCATCATCAAGATCGGCATTCTCGCGACGAAACTGCTCGGCAATCCTCTCCGTGTCCGTCGCCAATCCCTTCAGCGTCATCAAGATGCCCAGCGCGCTGTAGGCGACCGGCCGCAGGGCGCGCATACCAGTGCCGATGGACACCAGGCATCGCAGGTCTGCGCGCAAGCGAGAGCCCCAAACGTCCTGGGCCTCGGTCCAGAGTATACCTACAGGGTTGTTCGCGCCGAGGGCGCCGTCGATGAACTGCTCGCCGAAGGGACCGATGACGACAGGGTCGAAAAAGGTGGTTGCCGCGGAGGTGGCGCGGCAGGCATCCACGATTGTGGTGCAACTGACCAGGTGGGTTGTCCTAGCAGTGCGATAGCTCGTTAGAGAGACGGTGTCGGCCGTTTCTTTGCTCGTCGCACAGACAAATCTGTAGGGTCAGCACGGCTATAAGACGCATAGAGGAGGTGGGTTCTAGGTTCTGGATCCTGACTCCTGGGACGTACACTCTGCATTTGTTAGAGGCGTCTTTGAGCAGAGCGTCCTCGTCGTGGCCGGTCTGCACGACGATCTTTTTGATGGCCCGCTCGAGAACAATGCTGTCGAATCTGGCTCGCACCTGGCCGTTGAGTCTGAGTACACCGTTCTTCTTGCCGAACACCTCGTCGGACAGCGACATGTAGGAGTTGATGCAGTCATCGATGGACATGCGAAGACGGCCGAGCATGACTGCAAGAAGGCCGCCAGTGCTGGTACCGCCGATCATATCGAAATAATCACAGGGCTTGGGCGGGTTCTTTGGGTCAATGGCAACCATGAGGTTGCGCAGGATCACAAGAGAGGAGAGGCCGCGGACGCCGCCGCCATCGAGGGCGAGTAGGCGAATCTCGTTGTCCGCCATGTTCAAAGCTTTGAGGATGATGCATGGCGGCGAGCAGCCTTGATGTTCTTCCTGAGGCGGCTGGACGGCAGCATATTTGTACGCGCGATAGCGGTTGATGAGTTGCACAGGAATAACCCGAAAAGTAGCCCTGTCTGCCCCCTTTGCATGAGCTTCTCATGCCGAGCGGCACGCGTGAAGACGGGATTCGCTGCGTTAAATCCCTGCCCCGTGTACTTCACCCAATTACGTATCACGGTTGGTTGCAAAAAAAAAAAAAAAAAAGGGCCTCGCTGCCACGAAATAGATTGATCATTTTTACGGAAGACTGTCTTACCGTCACACCAGGCTCGGAGCCGCGCTTCCCCCAGAAGTCTGTTACTCGTATCCTTGGGTGTGGTCTGTACGCTGCCGATTGGAGCTTGGCTTGAAGTTGATTCATTGGTCTTCAGTGAGAGTGCGACTGATTAGATTTAGCAGCGACGCATGCATGCATGTCTTCGGGAACAGAGGCTCTCCAATCAGGCAATGTAATCATCATAACACTTCACAGCAGTGACAGTAGTGTAGTACGTCTGGCAATTGGAAGCAAAAAGGCACCTTGCATTCAGCCCGCCGCCTACCGTGCATCCAAACGCCCCTCCAGGCCAGCAAACTCTCAAAAACGATAAACACGAAGAAACGAAGCAGAGGAGGGCAAATCCCATCACCCCAAAACAGGGGACACGATATCCACCTCGTTCAAAACTCCCCATCCTCAAAAGTGACGCGCGGTCACGCGCCCGCGCCAATCTCATGTCCAGACAGCATGCAAGAAAGAATCTGCAATCAAGAAGAAGACTCGGGAATAAAAAGAAGCAACACCAGAAGACCAGAAACAGATAACGGGTGGGGTGCCAGGGCATAACAGCGTATCCATGCATGGGGCTTGGGGTTCATATCAGCGTCCATGGGGGTTGTGTGTGTGTGTGTGATGCAAGAAAAAAGAGTCGGACGTGCGAAACGTCAACGCGAAAGCATTCCCTTGCGCCGGGTCCAGACGCCAGTCGTCATACAAAAGGAATAAGGCAGTCGTCGAAATGCCGTCAGACGGTGCCGCGCATGCGCTGCTTGCGCGCCAGCCAGTCGCCCAGCATGTTGTCGAGTTGCTATGCAATGTCAGTTGTGCTCTTGTACGAAGCATTTGATTCAAAACTTACAGTCGTGATCTCCGCCAACTTGGCGTTCTGTTCCCGGAACAAGGGTCCGACAACTGGGTGCTCCGGCCCCGCGGGCACCACGTCGCTCTTGTCGTACACGACAACGAGCATGTCCCGAATGTCGGAGCTCGAGTCGAAGAAGGCCCTCAGCTTGGCGTCGTTCCACGAGTTGCTAGCCTGGCTGCCGCCTGTGGAGCTCGAGCTCGTCGTCATCGAGTCCTGAGCCGCGTGGTGGCGCGTCGATTCGTCGGCTTCGATGAGCTCGGGTGATGGCGAGTCAGACGAGTGACCGCTGGAAGTGTCGACCATGAGCGCCGGGGGGTTGCCGGCGCCCATGGGCGAGACCTCCACGGGCGACTCCGAGAGGCGGTCGCTTGGCTTCGCAGCTGTCGGTACATCCGACGGCGTGATGGTCTTGTCTGACTGGTTGCTCGAGGTCGTCTGCGTGCTAAGGTAGCTGTCGGGGAACGCTCCCGGCAGAGTTGGCCGCAGCTGCTTGTCCTCCTTCGTCGTCTCCTGCGGTTGTTGCTGCTGCGCGGGCTCGATAGATGACGAGACGGGCTCCTCGTCGGGCGAGTCGAAGTCGTCAAGTTCCACTCGGGATTTAGCCTTGGTGACCTTCTGCGGCTTCTCAACCTTGTTACCCTTGTCGTTGCTCCCTGATCGAGACAGCTTAATCTTCGAAAGGCCTGACCTCTCCTCCTTTTGCTGGGATGCCGAGCGCGCGAGTTCTGGCGAACGGTCACGGCTGGACTGGCCAGGGGTGAGGGCCGTCTCGGCAGCATCCTGCTCCTGAACAATGCGCATAGATGCAGACGCTGGCGGCACGTTTGAAACGTCATTTGTCCTGCCCTCGGATGCGATGTACTCGGCGAGCTCGCGCGTGGAGCTCTTCTGAGGCGCCGAACCGGGCTTGCGAGTGGGCGACGGCTCACCTCTCGGCTGCGGCTTTTGCAGCTTGCTCGGTTGCCTTTGTGGGCCGCCCTTCTGCGGAGAATCGTGAATGTCGGACCGATCTTCGTCATGATCTTCGCTGACCGTGTCCATCGACCGCTTGCCGAGCGAATCATCGTCGTCATCGTTGACCTTCTTCTTGTCCTTCCGCGAGAAGAAGCTGCGAATCGCACTCGGCTTCTTCTCCTTCTTCTTCTTCTCCTCCTTCTTGTCCGGCTGCAGCTCCTTCTCCAACTTGTCCATCTTGTCCAGACTAGGCCGCTGCTTGAGCTCCTTCGAATCGTTGGATGACCTTGGCGCCGTGTCATCGCGCAGCAGGTTAGGCGTGAGCGTGATCTTCTTCGTCTCGACTGTCTCGTCCTTAAAGAAAGAGTCGGTGTTTCGGACCGTGCCGTTCCTCGACCTGCTTGGACCCTCCGGTTTGGCCTCGAAGAACTGTTCGCTGCTGCGCCGCGTCTCATCCTCCTCGACCACCTCCTTGATGGCTGGTTCAGCAAGTTTGACCTCCTTCTGCGCCCTGGGCTTGAGAGGCTCAACCTTAGCCGTCTCGTCAATCGACTCGTCAGAGGCAGCCTTCTGTGTCTGCTCCGTCGCCGCAGCATTCTGTTCCTGTCGAGCGCCGTTCTGCTGCGAGCCGAAGAGCTCTTCAACATCCTCTTCGTCGGACGAGAAATCCGCGAAGTCGGAGTAGTCAACGTAAGTCGGCTCTGCGAAGACGACCGTCTTCTTCTTCTTCCCTCGTAGCGCGCTGCGGAAAGTGCTCTTAGACTCCTTGCCCGCTTGGTCGCCGAGCATCGTGGCTGACAGCTTCAAGATGTTAGTCATCCGTTAGTGAGTGAGGTTTGGTTGACGTACGTCAATGTTCCGGTGCTTGTTCAGGCGCGCCAGCCTCTCGGTGGGCGTCTCAATGTGCTCAGCTGGCAGGTATCCTGCAGCTGTCAGGACAAGTTTTACATGAATGAGCGACCTGCATACCGATGCTGTTATCCTTAGCTACGCGTACCAGCCACCAGTAGCTGTTGCTGTCGTCCAGCAGCACCATGGTGTCACCCTTTGTGGCATTGGCTTGGCCCTCGACCGTGGCGACAAAAGTGTGAAGCGCGTAAACAAAATCGAAGTCGATATCCTCTGTATCGTGTAAGCACTCAGCGGTCCATCCAGCATCAACAAATCGAGGGTCTGAGGGGAGAGGTGTGTCATCATCATCATCTTCGGAGGCTTCGTAGGGAATCATCGGGGGCGCATCGTGCGTGTCGTCCATTGTCCTATCATGGGCGTAGTACTCCATGTCATCTGGGCGCATTGCGAAATCGACTTGCTTCGCCTCATCTTTCCTGATGGCTAGTGGTCGTATGACAAAAGGAGGCCCATGGGCAGCCACAGCATCAACGGCAAACTTGTCGTCGTGCGCCTCTTCTTTGGCCGTGTCGTCCAGTCCGTCAAAGAAGATTTCAAGCTCGAAATCGTAGGCATGATCGTCGTATTCGTCGAGGAATTTTCCGCCGTCTCTGTCGTCGTGGTTTCCGCTCGTTGGTGTCCGATTCGTCGACTTCTAGTCGCAATACTTACCGCGAAGATGATGATGCGAACTGGGGTCGATAGAAAGGGGGCCGATAGCTGCCTTGCTTTGCTTTCGGGACACTTGGATGGGCAGATGGGTGGGAGCCTCGAAATACGGGGATGAAGACCTCGGCTCATCGAGGGTGGCGGGGGAGTAGGGGACACCGAGCTCTTCCTCGGGCGGCAGGGAATCCACGCGCCGGGGCCAGAGAGGCGGCAAAGAGGTACACCTACCATCTTCAATCGAGGGTGAGCTCGAGATTTTGTCCATCATGTCGTCGTCCATGCTCTCGTCCGTGTCACCGTCGGCGTCGCTCTCGTCGGTAGAGAGACCGCCATTTTGCGCGACGGCCAGGCTGTCTTGTGAGGATTGCTGTTGCGCCTGCATCTTCTTGTCGGCTTTCGTATCGGCGAGCTTGTTCGTGACGCTGGCCACCAGGTCGTCTGCGTCGTAGCTCTGCTGGTCGGGGTTGCTGTTGGTCCAGGAGACTCTGGGGCTTCGACTGTTCTCGGCAGCTGTTTCTTGGGCGACTTCGCGGATGGTTTCGGCCTGGTGAGGGGCGACGGAGGAGGATTCGCTGGCTTCGGTGCGCGAGTGGTCTTTGGCCGATGGCGCATCGGCGTCTTGGAGGTCGATCGAGTCTGTGGTTCTAGGTTAGTGGGTGGAAGAAACAGAGATACAGGCGCGACAACGGATGTGATCGCCAGCGTCCCGAGAACGGGTGTGACTAAGATTGGTGGCAGACTTCAGACGCGGGAAACAGGGGGTGTTGCAAGAGGAATGGGTGGAAGCGCGGCATGGGATGCAACGCGGCGCAGACACAGACGCATAAAGAGAGGCACAATGGACGTACCGGCGCGAATAATCTCGGGTCTCGTCATGGTGGGCTAGCTGAAGGGTGCCGGGCTGGCACAAAAGCGAGGTTGCGAGTCGAGTCAAATTTGGCAGAGGTGGTACGCCTGGAAATCCAAGGATAGGTGTTTTCGCCGTGTGAGCAAACAAATCAAATGAGACCCCGGAAGCCAGCCGCGTTAGGTCGACAGTGTCATGAAGCAGCAGCAAAAGCCGAAAAAGAGTCTGACGGTATGCCGCACTCTTCTCTGGCAAGGCAGCGCGCGGCAGCAGCAGATCTCTGACGAAGGAAGGCTGGGCCGGGAACGCGGGTGGTGTGCCAAGGTGTCGCTGGAGGTGGATTGGGCGAGGCTGGTTCGTGAAGCTGGGGAGATTGCGTGTGTCGGATCGTCAGTGTCGCATGGGGAGGTGACAGGCAGGGCAGTGTCGTGGCTTGTGCGGTGCCAGTTGATGTTCCCGTTGCAGTGTCGTGTGGTAATAAGGAGAGTCGTCGGCGATGGTACGAGTCGCAGTCGAGGTTCGTCGTTAGTTGTCGTTGAGGTCGTCGGCGATCCAGCCCAGGCCCTGGATGTCAAACGCTGTGATCTTCTCTTCTCTTCTCTTCTCGTCTCGTCTGCTGGGTCTTGGGACTTGGGTCGAGGGGGGCCACCGAGAGAGAGGGGGGCTGGTTGGTTTGGGTCTGGGTCCCGGTCTGTGTAGGGGGGTCCTGAGTCGAGGAAAGAGGTGGAGGAGGCAGCCAGAAAAAAAGGAGTGACAAGGACGGGGGTGTGTGACGATGGCCTGTGCCTGAGCCTGCGCCCGAGCTCGGGAATGGGGGGATTGGATTGCAATGAAGGAATGCTTGATGACAGCCAGCCTCTTCGGGAGACGAGTGTCGGAGAAAAGAATGTCGATCAGTGGTTTTTTTGTTTGTATCCAAGATGGGAATGTCAAAATGGAAATGCCAATGGAGGAGGTAGAGGCATGGGACGAGGCGACGATGATGGCGGTTGTGGAGGAGGGCAATGAGTTGAGATCCCCAAACGTTTTCCCCTGATTTCCCCCCTATGATCTTTCTTCTCCCACCAGATGATGGCGGTGGTGGCTTGAATGGCTGGAGGATTGTGGGTGATGGCGCCAAACATAGGGGAGGCCCCAAGAATTGGGAACCAGAAACTGGAAACTAGAGACTGATAAATGGCACGGGAAGCGGGCACTGAGGCAAAGAGCCACCGCAGGGCATCCAGGTAAGTCAGCCAAAGGCAAGTCAGGCAAGCCAGGCAGGCCAGGTAAGCCAGCAAGGAGGGAGGGAAGGAGGCCCGTGTTGAAACAAGATGCAGCGTGCGCAGCGTGGCAGGGGTTGGGCTGCCACTCAGACGCTAGCCCTGATGTGCTGTGCTATCATGATCGGCAGCATTACACGCTACGGCCTGTTAGACCGCGACTGTCGTGGCTGCCCGAGTTGGCGGGCTAGCTCAGATCTCCCGACTCGCTAAGAGGTACTTCCAATTATCCCCAAACCCGCCCGTGGACAGAAGTACCTCGCAGCACGCCCCCTGAAGGCCTAAAGCGACATCATCACGATCGCCCCTCACCGCATAAATCCACTTGTGCTTCTCCCATTGCACAACTCCATGCCGTGCTGCCCACTTCATGCCAGGGCGAATTATCAAAACAATCCATCACAGCATCCAGTGATGAAATTCGGCGGCACGCTTGTCTCGCTGGATGTTCTTCAGACTCACCGCTTCAATCCTAAATACACCATGCTTTTTTTCTTTTCCTCCACAGCTGAGACACGGACTTGAAAACGCCCTTGCCGCTGTTTCTCAACGTGAGGAGGTGAAGATCCCCGTCTGGACCCGTCCAATGTCTTGTCTAATTATTCTATGGCATCTCGTGTTTTTGATAATATCAACCTTGGAGAAACACCTTCACCGCGCCTCTCTAACCAGCCATAATCCATGTCTACATACCATCGTCGTGCTCGTCTATCGTGATCGTGTCCTCAGCTTCGTACTCTGGCTAGTGCTTCTCCGCCCACGCCTTGAACCAGTCTAGAGCCTCGGGGTTGGCTACGCTGGCGTTCGTCTTGACAGTCATACCCGAGAGGATCTGCTTCACCGCAACCTCGATCCTGTCCAGTAGTTAGCATCGCTCCATCGTGAAGACAAAAGGGTCATTCATGGACAACTCACTTCTTCCCATTTCCCGTTTTGGGAATCCCGCCTCCACACTCCTCCACAATACCAGGCACATGCCTCGGGCTCAACTCCGTCCGAATCATCGTCTGAATCCTCACTTTGACATCATCCCCGAACATCTTGCCCTGCTCCATGACAACAAACAGACACACCGTCTCATCCGTATCCGTCTCCCGCCTGCGCCCAACACACACCGCATCTGCAACCTCCCCCGCGAAGAACCTCGTCAGCACATTGTAAATCTCCGCGCTTCCGAACCTCACACCCGCCGGCTTCAGAACACCGTCTGACCGTCCCAGCATGACGAGACTCCCCGTTGTCGGATCAGGCACCTTGACGAAATCGCCGTGATGCCATACCGCGCCCGCGGCGCCGCAGACGTCGGCGAACCGCTCGAAGTACGCGCCACGGTACTTCTCGTCGCCGCCGGGGCCGAAGAACGTCAGCGGCTGCGAGGGGAAGGGGCGCACGCACGCGAGGTCGCCTGGCTCTGAGGCGGGGACGGGGTCGCCGGTCAGGGAGTCGACGGCCCGGATGGCCATACCGAGACCGGCACACTGGATCTCGCCTGTGCGGACAGGAAGGAGCGGTGACGGGGCGCCAAAGAGGGAGATGATGTCTGTGCCGCCGGTGATGGAGGCTAGATTCACGTGTGCCGGGAAGGCGTCGTAGACAAAGTTGAAGGTGCTCGGCGGCAGGGGACTGGCGGTGGAGTAGATGGCCTCGAGTTGGGAGAGGTCGATGGAGGTGTCGCGGACTGGGTAGACCTGGTTTGCTTCGAGGGCAGTGAGGTAGGCCGCTGAGGTGCCGAAGTGGGTGACCTTTAGCTCGGAAATGAGGCGCGGGAGGGAGAGGTAGCCGTGGGGCTTGAAAGGAGAACCGGAGTAGAGGACGAGGCTGGCGCCGACGGCGAGGGCTGAGATGGACCAGTGCCACATCATCCAGGAGGTCGTCGTGTAGTAAAGCATGCGCGAAGCCGAGGTCATGGAGCAGTGGAGGTGGTGCTCCTTCTTGTGCTGGATCAGGGTGCCGAGCGCCGTATGCACGATGGCCTTGGGCAGGCCGGTCGTGCCGCTGGAGTAGAGGATGTAAAGAGGGTGTGCTGGGGGGAGCTGCTCGAAGGTCAGGGGCTCCTCGGAGGGCTGCAGGAAGCTCTCGTATTCGATTGCCGTGACGCCCTTCGCCTTGAGGTCGTCCATGGCAAGATCACAGCGGACATTGTCGATAACGACCACCAGCTCGAGGCCCTTCTCCTTGAGGGCACCGACAATCTCGGTCGTCTTGCTGGTGCTGCTCCACTCCTTGCCGTTGTAGACGGTGCCGTTATCGGCAAAGAGAACCTTGGGCGTGATTTGCGCGAGACGGTCCAGCACGGCACTTACACCGTTGTCAGGGCTGATACCAGTCCAGATGGCGCCAACAGAGGCGGCGCCTAGAGAGGCCACCAGTGCTTGGACGTGGTTCGAGACGTAGCCGGCGACAACATCATCTTTAGTCACGCCGCGAGCTCGCAGGGCGTTGCTGCACCGGCGAACAGCATCGCGCAACTCAGCCCAGGTCGTAGACTCGGAGTTGCCAAGCTCAGTCGTCGTGATAATGGCGACGGCGTCGGGCGAGACGTCAGCGGTGGCGGGGAACAGGAGGTTCTCCGCAAAGTTGAGGCGGGCACCGGCGAAGAAGTCCGGGCGGGGGTACATCGGAGCAACCCGAGGGAGGACCTGCATACTGTCAGTCAGGGGTAACTCATGGTGACGCCAGCAAAGTAAATGCCAAGTACAGACCTCGTCGAACGACTTGGAGGCCTTGACACCAGAGAAGTGCCAGACCTCCTCCCAGAATGCGGCCACATTCTCGATAGACCATTGGTAGACGGCCGGATAGTCGTTGAGACTCAGGCCATACTTCTCGTTCACGCGGCGGGTGAAGGCCCAGAGTGGTGTTGAGGTGGGGTCTGGATGTCTCCAGAGTTCTCTCGCAGGTGCCGAGGAAACCTCGGTTGAAGTATCGCCGTTGAGGGCCATGATCATGGTGGCGGTGATGCAGATGAGTTGTGCAGTGAACTTGGGGGCGGCCAATTACTTCTGGCAGGAGACGTCGCGATGGAAATATTTCTTCCTCAAGGATTGCTTGGAGCTCACTGCATTCGAAGCGCAAAAGGGTGAGCAGCAGCGGAAGTAGGAGCAGGATAGGCAGGTCCCTTTACTTGGGCCGTCGCATTCCGCATTCCGAGCCGAGGGGAAGGAACCTGCAAGACAGACATTGTTGGGAGAGCTTCCCCCGCCCCCACTCGCGACCCGAAGTCCGGGCCACGGGGAGTTTCGAGGAGGTAGACTTGTGGCTGGAGCGACTGGACGGAGGCTTCCCGCTGGGGCGCTGTGTGGCTGATGCAACGGAAACATTCCAGTATGGCCACTGGCGAGCACTGGCCGGCACTGGCATTGGTGACAAGTCAGGCCCCCAGTACTTGTTGGATCCAGCAGAATAAGCGTAATGAAGGGGGTGTCTCAGCTAGCATCCATTGATCCTGCTGCCTCACTCAGCCTCCTATTCTGAATGCCTCAGCGAGAGCCCTAGCCTCGGGTAACTGGAGACTGACCCGCGTATTTCGGGATGAGAAGCTGGATAAAGACCTTGATTTGCAAGCGGCGGCCCTTGGCTTTTATTACTCCTGCTAGCTGTAGATTGCTGTGAGGCCACCCTCGCAAACGGCAGATTGATGATGTGCTGGCAAACTCACTTCGGTGCTTGGATCAGCCATGACGATGATGACATGACAGGTTGCTAATAATAATGGCGTGTGTGTGAGAGCTAGGAGGACGGGAGGCTTCCACGGGCGCCGGGCATCCCGAAAAAGCGACTTTCCTTTAACCCCCCCCCCCCCCCCCCAACCGGTGGTTCAAAACCCCGTCACCGTTCGCGAAGAACCGACACCAGATCAAGATCATGTCCGCCGAGATGCCGTTGTCCGTCAACATTGAGCTGAGCTCATTGGATCATATTTCCTTGGGCTGTACTACTCAACAGCCAACACTGCCGGGCAGTCAGGGTCGTCAACTCGGTTCGGGGTCGGAGTCATCCCCATCCATCCCGCGACTGCCGTGACAACATGACCCCCCCTTGATAAACCGCCAAGCCGTCTCACGCGCGACGGGATTTGGGCAGAGACCGAGATTGGGGCGTTGGGCGTGCGCGCTGAATGGTCAAACCCCCCTTACTGCTCGGATTGCTCGGGATGGGAATGCACTGGACATGCCCTGGCGGGCCCTGGGGGGAACGAGGGACCACCGGGTCAGAAACTCGCCGGGGTACTTCAGCAGCTTGCTTCCCCCCTGAAGCCCTTGAGGCCTGTGCTCGCGAGGCCCTGTCGATTTGACCATTCGCCATTCCGTAATCACTCATCATCCATCGGGCTTGCAATTCCTCGATCCCTCTTCTCGATCGCGTCTCGTCTGCTTGATCTTCTTCCTTCTCCTTTCCTCTCCTCGTCCGTCTTCTGCACTCCGACCTCACCATTCTTCCGACCTCAGTCTCTCCTTTACAACATTTTCGAGCTCCTTAATTTTATTCTCTCGAAATCGGTGACGTCGGACTTGCATGGTTTTCCCCGACAGACGACAACTCCCTTTGGTCCACTGCACTGCATTACCTTCAGTGCCTTCAACGCCCAGCTGTCTGCAGGTGGCAAATTTAATTACACGGATCGCACCGAGAAACCGAAAATTTTGGCAGCTACTTCCCCACTTGTAGCGCCCAGTGGCTCCCTCGCGAATCCGAACCCCACCTGCCAATCTGCCCCTGGCAGTAACGCCTCGCTGCGCGCCTTCTCCCCCCCAACACCAGCCAGCCGCACCTGCAACCTGCACCTCCCACCCTTTCCGCGGCACAGGCACAGGCACAGCACCACCAGGCACCAACTCCCAAGGCACAGCAACAGCACAGCCTTCCTACGAGTCTTGCCACGACAACCACGCAGAGGCGACGCGCAATCCTGCTTGCTGCTCGACCCTATCGTATCGTCTGAAGCACTTGGACTTTACTTCCTGTTCGACACGTCCTTGATCGATTCTAGCTTTCATTAGCCAAAGACGACTTGCATTGTTCGAAGTGAGTCTGCACCCCTTTTTATTGAGCGGTGAGATGTCGTGGACTGGCGATGCCTTTCCTCTGAGGTCAATTGACTGCTACCTGCCATTGGGACTTGACTTCTCCTCAAGCGGCTTGTCAGTACGATGTCCAACAGATCTCGTCGTCAATTCTCCTGCGACAACCTCTTTGAGGCTACGCCGCCGCGTCTCTCGCCATGATGCTCACGAAAACAATACTAACAAGCTTCAGATCACCTTGATAGACGTTCGTTCCACGAGCTTATCTACCGAGTATAATCCTCAGCAAAAACCACAGCATGCCCCGAGGAATCAAGCTCCCTTTCACGACCTCCTCCCCCGCCATGCCTCACGCCCAATCCGACAAGGAGAGGCGCCCTTCGAGATCCGGCAACAGGATAGCCAACTTCTTCTCCTCCCCCAAGAACAAGGAACAGTCTGCCCAACAGGCTCTCCTCGCCATGCAGCAGGGCAACATCACCCCCTCTACTATCGCTTTGCCGACCATCTCTTTGTCTACCGCTACGGTCGGCGAGCCCGACAATGTCGACTCCACGACCCTCTTCTCGCCCCCCTCCGCCGCCGAGTCTGAGAAGAAGCGGAAGGCCGATTCTCAATTCGCTCCCCTGACCGACCCCAGCCATCTCTACGTGAGCATGCACCACGGCGAGCCCCTCGAGGCCCCCATCGTCGACGACCCCGCCTACTACTTCCTCATTACCACCTACATCAGCTACCTGTTCCTTATCCTCCTCGGCCACATCCGCGATTTCTTCGGCAAGCGCTTCGGCAACAAGAAGCACTACCAGTCCCTGAAGCCTTACAACGGCTACGCTTCTCTGAACGATGACTTTGACAATTTCTACACTCGTCGTCTTAAGCTGCGCCTCGACGACTGCTTCGCTCGCATCACAACCGGCGTCCCCGGCCGCTACATCTCTCTCCTCGACCGTACCTCCCCCGACTTCAACCGTACCTACCACTACACCGGTACCACCACTGAGACTCTCAACATGAGCTCCTACAACTACCTCGGATTCGCTCAGTCCGATGGTCCCTGCGCCGATGCCGTCGAGGAGACCGTCAAGCGCTACGGTGTCAGCTTCTGCAGCACGCGTGCTGACGCCGGTACTTCCGACTTGTCCCTCGAGGTTGAGCGCGAGATTGCCGCCTTCGTCGGCAAGCCCGACGCCATGGTCTTCTCCATGGGTTTCGTCACCAACGCCAGCTCTTTCCCTGCTCTCGTCTCCAAGGGCTGCCTGATTCTGTCCGATGAGCTCAACCACGCCTCCATCCGTGTTGGTGCCCGTCTCTCTGGTGCCGTCATTTCCGCCTTCAAGCATAACGACATGCACGATCTCGAGAAGAAGCTCCGCGAGGCCATCTCGCAGGGTCAGCCCCGTACCCACCGTCCCTGGAAGAAGATTCTTGTCGTCGTCGAGGGCCTCTACTCTATGGAGGGCACCATGTGCGATCTTCCCGGCATCCTCGAGCTCAAGGACAAGTACAAGTTCTACCTCTTCATCGATGAGGCCCACAGTGTTGGTGCTCTCGGCCCTCGCGGACGTGGCGTGTGCGATTACTTCGGCGTCGACCCCGCGCGCGTGGACATTCTCATGGGAACCCTGACCAAGTCTTTCGGTGCTAACGGTGGCTATGTCGCCGCGAACAAGAACATCATTGACAAGCTGAGGAGTACCAACGCTGCCACTACGCTCGGCGAGGCCCCGACACCCTCGGTTCTCATGCAGATTCTGTCTTCTCTGAGGATGATCACTGGTGAGCTTTGCCTCGGCCAGGGCGACGAGCGTCTCCAACGTATCGCCTTCAACTCCCGCTACCTCCGCCTCGGATTGAAGCGTCTCGGCTTCATTGTCTACGGCCACGACGACTCTCCCATTATCCCCATCGCCCTGTACCACCCCGGCAAGATGTCCGCCTTCAGCCACGAGATGCTCAAGCGCAAGATCGCCGTCGTCGTCGTCGGCTACCCCGCCACGCCCCTCATCAGCTCCCGCGCCCGTTTCTGCGTCTCGTCAGCACACAACAAGGAGGACATGGATCGCCTGCTGCAAGCTTGCGACGAGGTCGGCGACATCTTGCAGCTCAAGTTCGCGACCGGCATCGCCGGCGGCGCCGATCCCCTTCCCGAGGGCGTCACCCCGGAGGGCGAGAAGGAGTGGCGTCGGGCCAATGGTCTCGAGGGCGTCGTCAAGCCGCCGCGCTGGAACATGAAGGATATTATCGCGCACGGCGTGCAAGACTCCAAGATGCGCTTGCGCTAGGCTCGCCCGCCCGGACGCAGGCGTGTGCGTATGCGAGTGCGTGTTCGATCTCACGACGACGACGGAGGGTGGCGGATTTTGCACGAGGTTGCGTGGACGGTGCTACGGCGTTAAAATCGAATGTTGTTGTTTGAACTACCCCCCTCCCAATGAAGAGCAAGAGGGAGTGGGGACGCATTTTGAACTCGGAGTCATGGGACCAAATGTAATGGGCTGCTCCGGCTATGGGAAGGTGGAGGGAAACCCGGCACATGGAGTATCACTGTCGTTTTTAAAGATCAAATTCCCCTTCGTGGTGGCGCCGCTTTCGACGCGAGCTGCCTCCTGTGTTTAGAAAGATGGTGGTCTGCTTGCAGGCCTTGGGCTTTAACCTAGTAGGCTCGCGATGTGCGAGCCGGCTTATATAGAATAGCATGAATGTATATACTGAATGCACAAGAGACCAAGCTGTGAATGGGATGTACTAGCTGGAAATTACACATCACTGAAAGCAGGAGATGAGGAGGACATGAATCAAGGATCATCGCATTGACATTCAAAGTTGGTATTTACTCCAATCCAGCCGAACCACAAAATACACCAAAGCTCCAATCCAGATCATCAAACTTGAAGAATTCCAAATCTTTTTACAACTTTGTGAACGGGGTGCCGACCTCGCCGCTCATATCGACAAGCGTGCTCTTGTTGCGCACCCAAGCCTCAAGACCCTTCTTTCCATTTTCAACACCGAGGCCGCTCTGCTTCCAGCCGCCGACGGACATCTCGGCCGGGGACTCGCCCCACGTGTTGATCCAGGTGATGCCGGCCTCGAGGCGGGCGATGACGTCGTGGCAGAGGTTGATATCGCTGCCGACGACGCCGGCGGCGAGGCCGAGCTCGGTGGTGTTGGCACGGGTGACGGCCTCGTCGACGGTGGAATAGTAGAGGATTGTCATGACAGGGCCGAAGATCTCCTCTCTCGTGATGAGCATGTCGTCAGTGCAGTCGGTGAAGACGGTGGGTCGGACCCAGTAGCCGTCCTTGAGGCCGGCAGGGAGCTCGCTGCTGGGGATGGGGTCGGCGCCGCCGGCGAGGAGGGTGGCCTTGTCATCGTTGATGCCGGCGCGGATGTAGGAGAGGACCTTGTCGCGGTGAGGGCCGCTGCTGAGGGGGCCAAAGTTGGTGGCAGGATCGAAGAGGTCACCAGCGCGAACGTGGGGAATCTTCTCCTTGAGCGAGGCCTCAAAAGCTGGCTTCATGGCCTTGGGGACGAAGACACGAGTGCCGTTGGTGCAGACCTGGCCGGAGGAGAAGAAGTTGGCAAGCATGGCGACATCGGCGGCCTTGGAGGGGTCGGCGTCGGGAAGCACGACGAGAGGCGACTTTCCGCCCAGCTCCATCGTGGCGTACTTCATGCTGCCGGCGGCGGCACCAGCGACCTTTTTTCCGGTAGAGACCTGGCCCGTGAAGCTGACCTTCGCGATGGCAGGGTGAGCCGTCAAGGCGGCACCGACGTCACCGGCACCGTAGACGACGTTGAAGACGCCGGGCGGTACGCCTGCCTCGGCAAAGACCGCGGCGAGAGGCTCGGCATGCAGAGGGGTAAACTCGGAGGGCTTATAGACGAGGCAGTTGCCAGCAGCGAGGGCCGGAGCAGACTTCCACAGAGCAATCTGAATGGGGTAGTTCCAGGCACCAATGGCAGCGCACACACCGAGAGGCTCCTTGGCCGTGTAGACGAGGGCCGATGGCCTCAAGCGGAAGGCCTCGCCAGCGAGACCACCTGCGGCAGCAAGGTTGGCGTAGAACTCAAGGACGTCGGCGCCGGTGACAACATCGACAGCCTGCGTCTCGGAGAAAGGCTTGCCAGTATCGAGCGTCTCGGTGCGAGCAAGGTCATCATTTCTCGTGCGCAGCAGTGAGACTGCTCGTTGAAGGATGCGCGAGCGCTCCAAAGGTGGTGTCGCGGCCCATGAGGGGAAGGCGGCTTGCGCGGAACGGATGGCGGCGTCGATGGAAGCCTTGGAGGATGTGTGGACGTTGCAGACAGGGCGGGTGGTGGAGGGGTCGATTGAAGGAATGGAGGCGGGGGAGTCGCTGGAGGGCTGAGAGCGGCCGTTGTAGATGGTATGGCGGTCAGCCTGCTTGGTGATTGTGACCATGTTGGGCGGGTGGTGTGAAATGTTGAGAATTGTAGAGTGGGCTGATTCTGGAGAGGAAGAAGCTGCAGGTGAGATGAGTTGGGTAATGTACGGTAAGGTATGGCCGAGGAGATAAGGTCAAGCTGTCGAAGTGGTGGAGCTGAGCTGGTCTGAGGTGATAGTCAGGTTGAGTCGTGGTGTTGATGAGAGCTCTTGCTCAGATATCAGATGCCCAGGCCGGCGTCGAGTGAACCGGGGGGCATGTGTCAAACTGGGTCCTTGGGTCAGACAGAGACTGAATGGAGTCGATTGGAAAGAGACGAAAATTCCGTGACGCAGGACCGGACGGAGGAGCCGAATTTGTCTTCAGAGATGCAGAAGGGATGGTCAGATGGCAAACCGAGTTGAGCGTGAGTATCGAAGACGACAAGCACCAGCTGGCCCCGCTCGCCATGAGTCGTGCCTGCCGACGCTGCCTTGCTCTGGTGTGCTCTTGCCTGCTCTTGTTGGCGGCAATTGCAAGCACTTGATTGCACTTGCTTGCTTACTTGGTAGATAAAGGGTACGTACCGAAACCCTGGTTGCTCTTACCTCAAGCTCCCTCTCTCGACGTCTTGGAGTCTCCAAATGGAAAGGCTGGAAACGGATGCTTGGCAGCAAGCGTTGCAGCCACAAAGCGGGCAGCCAATTGTGAGTACCGCGTTTGTTCCGGAGTGGGGAGACCAGTCTCTTTGCAGATTTTTCTTCTGCCTGTCATTCGGCAGCCCACATAGCGGAGCAACCACTACGTCACGACATGCAGGGACACTGGTAGCCTCGTTTGTGGGGACCTCCTGCTCCGTGCTTGGTGCTCGGTGCTTGCCTAATGGTGCTCCGGTCTTGCTGCATCGATCTGCCACTCCACTATCACTTCCTCAAACCCAATGGCTCATTGGTACCAAGACCAAGGCACCATCTTCGGGCTTGCCGGCAAAGACCCAGCTCCCGGATTCTTTCAATCGAACCCTCAAATGGTCATCGAAGCTTTCCATCAAGGAACGGCCAGGGGACTGTTCATCAACAGCTGTCGATCGCATCCCTTCAAGGCGATGAGGAAAAGCAAGGACGGAAGCGAGGTCATCTCCAGGGTTCTCCAAGTGCCGCCATGCAGAAGCCCCTCAACTCCAAACTCCCAAACACCAAGCATCGAGCAACATCATCCTTGATTTCCCACCGCGCCAGCCTCAGATCGAGTGCCCGCCCGCGAGTCAAGACCACGAGACTGCGCCGTTTTCACCGCCCTGTTACGCCCCCGGCCATCTCTCGTGCCCGCCCACCCATCGCCCGCGTTGGCGCCATGGTTTTGTGGGCCATGAGACGGCGAACATCGACCATCATGTCACCCCGCCTTGCTGATGCTTCTGCGCATGCCGATGCTGGTAGCTGGTGGTGCTGCTGATGCTGGTGCTGGTGCTGGTGCTGGTGCTGGCTTCATGCATCGGAGCATCCAGCTAGCTGGCCCCTGGTCTGATCGGTCGGTCAATCGGTCTGTCAGCTCGCCCACGGTGTCGGCCACTCATGGACGGCGCATTAGATAAAAAGCTGAACATTCCGCCATTAACGATTTTTTCCTTCCTTTGCCCTCTGCCCTCACTACTCCAACTCCTTCTCCTAGCGTCGTCCTGTGTCACCTGAGATACCCCTTCGACGACTGACGACTGCCATTGATCACTCTCACGTCGAACCTCATTATCTGATCATCACCACCCTTGGACACCACCATCATGGCTACCACCGATAACCTCCCCGCCGCCGACGTCAACAAGTATGATTATGTCATTGTTGGCGGTGGTACTGCCGGCTGCGTTATTGCTTCTCGTCTTGCCGAGTACCTCCCTCGCAAGAACATCCTCTTGATTGAGGCTGGTCCCAGCGACTTCACTGACGACCGCGTTCTTGATCTGCGCAAGTGGTTGGGCCTGCTTGGCGGCGAGCTTGATTACGACTACCCCACTACCGAGCAGCCCATGGGTATGTGCAGTTTCTTATCTCTGTTCCTCAATGCCGAAAGCTAACATAACCCTAGGCAACTCTCACATCCGTCACTCTCGCGCTAAGGTTCTCGGTGGCTGCTCCTCTCACAACACCCTTATCTCATTCCGCCCATTCGAGCATGATCTCGACATCTGGCAGTCTCTCGGTGCGAAGGGCTGGACATTCCCGGTCTTCATGCGCGTGCTTGACCGCCTCCGCAACACCGTTCAGCCCGTCCACGCCCGCCACCGGAACCAGCTGTGCAAGGACTGGGTCCTCGCCTGCTCCTCCGCCCTCAACGTCCCCGTCATTCCCGACTTCAACCGCCACATCAAGGACACCGGTTCGTTGACTGAGGGTGTCGGTTTCTTCTCCGTCTCCTACAACCCCGACAACGGCCAGCGTTCCTCTGCGTCGGTTGCTTACATCCACCCCATCCTCCGTGGAGAGGAGAAGCGCCCCAACCTGACCGTTCTCACCAACGCCTGGGTTTCGCGCATCAATGTCAAGGATGACGCCGTCACCGGTGTCAACCTGACTCTCAAAGACGGCACCAACCACACCGTCAACGCCAAGGCTGAGACTATCCTCTGCGCCGGCGCTGTCGACACCCCCCGTCTCATGCTGCACTCTGGTCTCGGCCCTGCCCAGCAGCTCCGCGATCTCGGTATCGAGGTTGTCCGAGATATCCCCGGTGTTGGTGAGAACCTTCAGGACCACCCTGAGAGCATCATCCTCTGGGAGCTCAACAAGAAGGTGCCTGAGAACCAGACCACCATGGACTCTGACGCCGGCATCTTCCTGCGTCGTGAGGTTCCTAACGCCGGTGCCGCTCAGAGCGCCGCCAACCCCCAGGGCCTCGCCGAGGGACAGATTGCGGACGTCATGATGCACTGCTACCAGATCCCCTTCACCCTGAACACGGGCCGCCTCGGTTACCCCGAGATGAAGGATGGCTACACCTTCTGCATGACTCCCAACATCCCCCGTCCCCGCTCGCGCGGCCGCATCTACCTTACCTCCGCCGACCCCAAGGTCAAGCCCGCGCTTGACTTCCGCTACTTTACCGACCCCGAAGGCTACGACGCCGCCACTCTCGTCTACGGCATGCGCGCTGCCCGCAAGGTCGCCGAGCAGGCTCCCTTCAAGGACTGGATTGCTAAGGAGGTCGCCCCCGGCCCCGATATCCAGACCGATGAGGCCCTGTCCGAATACGCCCGCCGCGCCGCCCACACTGTCTACCACCCTGTTGGCACCACCAAGATGGGTGATGTTCAGAAGGATGGCATGGCTGTTGTCGACGAACGTCTCAAGCTCCGTGGCCTGCGCGGCGTGCGTATTGCCGATGCCGGTGTCTTCCCTACCATTCCTTCCATCAACCCCATGTTGACGGTGCTTGGTGTTGGTGAGCGCTGCGCCGAGATGATCCTCGAGGAGGCCGAGGCGCTGAACGCCGAGAAGGCTCAGGCCAGGCTGTAAGCGTCGTTTTTTGTTTTCTGAGCGCAAGTGTACGAACAGAACAGATTGAGCAATTGGGTGCGAGGATGAAACCAGACGTGGCCGGCCGATATGCCGGGCCATCCGTCTCGCGGTGAGGGTTGGTCCCGCCGCGCCCTGGACTGCTTGGAGGGGCGGCCCGCTTGGTGGGGTCTGCCGTGGCATCCGGGAGCCGAAGGGTCGGTGCGATGCGACCACAAGTGAAGGCTCGTATTTGCCTGTGAGGGCAAAAGATTATATATACCATGCTGTAAATATTGGGAAAAGTAAAGCGTATATTTTGGACATGACCATTTCAGAATCGTTGTTTGAACCAGTGACTTGTATGACCGAAGTCTCGGTATGTTCAGTGGTGGATCAGGCTATAGTGGCAGCTCTCTAATGATTTCACATGCTGGTGTCGAAGACCCGATGCGTAGGTAAGTCCGTACGGTCAACACTTACGTTACTACACGAAACACAGATATCGGGGCCTTCCCGACGCCATCGATCCACGGAAATATCGTCCCGCGAATGCTTTGGGAAGGAGCGTCAGTGAGTATTTCTTCTTTCTCGAAGTCCCAAGATTGGTTCTCGTTCCCCTGCCTTGCTGGCGTTGCGTCATCCGCCATTGGCAGATTCTCAAACTGGATCTGCCGGAGCTTTATGGCGACATGACGTTGAGATGGCAGGGCCGATCGTGTTTCGACCGGCTTCAAGTAATGGTTCTGTAGTGCTTTTGATTCTGTCTCCCAGTTTCATGACTCTGACTGCTTTTGAGAATCATCTCCTGGTCGTATTATCTGGCAACTCGGTTGATCTCCCTGTCTGCGTGACGTCCACTAAGCTGCCGTTCGCTCCTGGGGGGGGCCGCCGAGACCGATTCATTCCCCCGCATTGAGGGCCGCCGCCGGCGTGTAATGATGGTTCAGTATTGCGGGCCGGCCGTCGGTGGTGGGGACTGGTTCAAGACCGGGTGTTTGGGATTGAGGCACACGCAGAAATCCACGAAACATCAGGCCAAATAACGTCCACCAGGGATAGCTGAAGAGGCTATGCAAGACAAGACAAGACTGTTTCTCACTCGGAGAATAGAAGACAGAAGGTCACATTGGCTCATGGGCCAATCTGGATGAGATGAACCTTCGAGGCAGGAGCAGGGCTGGTTTGGCCTGGCGTTTCGCCATACGTAAAAGTCACGGCGGCGGAAGGGAAAGAGTCTTGAGACGGGGGACATGGTGTTGTTGTTTCGGGTCATCCGAACGGCCTAGGGGGGGGGGGGGGGATTTCATGGTGCGGCAGGCCTTGGAATGGGGAGGTCGTCATTTATCCTTGGTACCTTACTGAACGAACCCCGCGGCAGCTTCTTGGTGGGGAGGAGTGTCAGCTGCATTCCAGAGGGATCCTGAAACCATACAAGCAAGCTGTGGACTCCGTTTTTTTTTCTTCTACTTCACGAAGTTTGTCTTTTACGAGGTTGTGATGTTTCATGGGGTTGGATCTGGTGGTGAGGTGTTTTTCTCCGAGAGGATGAGGACCATTTAGCAACGACCACAGTATGAGCTGGGCGAGCTAACAGACTTTGCGTTGATCAGTGAGCCCGGCATTTGGAGTAGATCGAAGCAAGTGCATGAATGCATGATGCGCCTGGGCTGGGATGGAGTTGAAGGGGATGTTCCGTTTGGTGGAGGGCGAGCTGCCAATGGGTGGTCGTCGTGAGGGGGGGAAGCAAGAGTGTTTTCTCGAGGTATGTTCCCTGGAAACAGGCTTGATGATTCTTGGAGAGACCTTGCAAAGTCTCTTGGAGAAAAAGGTCTGGCCCGTCGATCATGCCTTAGGAGCTTGGGATGGCCGGCCTTGTTCTGTGTGGATGGACGATGAGAGGAAGACGCCAAGCGGATGGAGGTGAGCTCAGGGGTTAGGCATGAGACTGAAGAGTGAAGAGTGCATTGTGTGTCTGTACTGGTAGAGGTACCTCTGTACCTGCCACCCCTGAGATTAGTGCACCTGCCAGACATGTCTCCAGATAGAGCACCACGGCGGGAGACCAATCAATCTCTTCGAGATTAATTGAGGAACCGACAGCCAGGAGAATCGAAAGAGGCGAGCCCGTTGAGTCTTGGCATGTCACAGGGGTCCCGTCGTGTGCTGCACCTCGACCTGCCACCCGCCCTGGCCGCCTGCCATGCTGCGACGCTAGAGTGGCTTCCAGGGCTTCTGGCCGCTGTAGCTCAGCAGGTCTATCGCTGTCGATCGCCCTCAGCGCGTGGTCAAGGCCCCTTAGATGGCATGCAGTATTGGCCCGTGCCCTCGCCTGCCCGCCTGCCCGCCGCACGGGGCACGGGGCACGGCGCCTCATTCCGTGCGAGATGTCCCACACAGGTCCCCACCTGCCCACGTCCACCTGTCACTGGCTACTGCCCTCTTTCCCACTGGGGGCTGCCTCCACTCCATGGGCAGTGTCCACGTCCAGAACTCCACGTCCCTCCACCGAGCCTGATCCCGAGAAACACCTCGCAACGACAGAGCACACACCACCTTACCACCGCTCGACCGACATCCCCCCGCGACTCCGATCAATTGAACTCGCTCTCCTTTGGCATCGCAATTCAACGGAGCCTTCAACAACGACAACGACATCTCGCCCCGATCCGATGCCGTCTCTCCCCCGTAGGCCGTCGCTCTCCTGATCTCCTTCATCACCACCCTAGGCCAGGCCCCAACCTCCCGAACCACCCAACCCAACCCAACCCAACCGCGTCTCGTCTCGGACTGACGATCGCCATCTGACCACTCGTCCCGACCACACCCGCTGGTCTGACGATCTTGCATCGAAGCAGCTCCCCGACGAGCACCTCCCTCAACCCCTCCCGTCTATCCCAAAGCCACCCGCAAGTCACCATCCCAAACCGTCACCGTGGCGACTCTCAGCGCAACCAGCTACCGGAGCAAAATGAACTTTGACTCCGGCACCGCCTACGCAGAGTCGGACGCCGACGACGAGTACGAGCGCAGCGTCGCCGCCAGTTCCCCTGTCCTGGCCACCGACAGCGAGACTTCTCCCATCGACTCGGAGCTGCCCTCCTCGAACGAACACACGCCCACGACCTACGGCCACCGCAGCAGCGCCGACCGTCTGCCCGAGACCATCATCTCAGAATGGACCGCTGACGAGTGCGCCGACTTTCTCGGCACCATCGGGTTGCCGCAGTATGCCGACCGCTTTCTGGGTGGGTTATTTCGCACAAAAAAGGAAGCACGTGGGAGATGGTCAACTTGCTGACTCGACATGACAGATAACGAAATTGTCGGCGAGGCGCTCGTCGCCCTCCTCCATGACGACCTAAAGTCCATGGGAATCACCAGTGTCGGACACCGCCTGACTATCCTGAAGAGCGTGTATGACGTGAAGAAGGCGCAGGATGTGCCGACAGAGAGCGATCACTATGTGCCCTTGTGTATGTCTAGCCGCTTTTGCACCATACGAGTGCTCGCCTTGCTGACCTGACTTGCTAGCCGCCGACGCCGAGGCCCAATATGCCACGGCTACTCTCAAAGATATCAGGCACCTTGTTGAGCAGCTCCGACTACGAGATGAGCGCGTGAGCATGGTCGAGCAGGACCTGCGGCGCCTGAGCGAAGACTTCAGGCGGTTACGCGAGGACATGCTGCCGGCGCTGCGCATGGCCAAGGACACCTCACAACCCCTGCCCAATGTAAGCAACAACCCGACGCCGACGTACGGCTACGAGACCACCATATCACCACCGGCGCCGACGCCATCCTCGACGCAGTCCAACGCCGGCCTCATGAGGCAGTATTCGACGAAGAAGATTATGCTCGGAACCCTGCCTCCCAAGAACCCCTCACCTTCACCCCTACAGACCCAACACGAACGTTCCATAGCAGAGCAGACGCTAGACCCCTCGCCCGCTGTCGAGAGGGCACTGCTCTCCTCCTCCCACTTGTCCGCCATGAACGGCTCTGGCCCCAACGCCACCTCTCCGATATACCACAACTCGCCAAATATGCCTTCGCCCACGTCACCACCCGTGATGGGCGGCACAACCCTAGGATCCCGATCATACCGCTCTGAAGCACCAACACCCTCATCCCGCACCACCTTTTCCGAAAGCGACTACGGCCACAAGGGCCGAGAGCAGCCTGTTTCCATACCACGACGAGGCCCGACCCCGGCGCCCGACACACCGAGCACGAGCAACGCCTCGGTCGAGATTTTCAAATCGTTCCGTGTCAGCATGGACGATCCCTGCTACAAGGTGCTGCCCGCGGCGCTGAAAAAGTACCAAATCAACGCGCCGTGGGATCAGTACGCGCTCTATATTGTCTATGGCGATCAAGAAAGGTGCCTGGCCCTCGACGAGAAGCCTCTCATTCTCTTCAAACAGCTCGACAAAGAGGGCAAAAAGCCCATGTTCATGTTGCGCAAGACGAATAATGCCCAAGCCGACGGCGACCAACCTGGAAGCGCGGGTCTCGGCACAGGGTCTTCTAGGGGAGGCACACCGTATGACCCCCCAGGAGGCATCATTTAAGTCTGCCTGCTTGGGTGGGTCACGGCCTTACTTTTTGGATGCAACGATCACGAATCGTTTACTGCTTGGAGGCTGATGACGAATAATCGTCGGACCATTTTGCATTCTGCGGAGCCTGTCTTATCAAACGACATCATTAAAACCACGGCCTCAGCTAAACGAGAACGAGTGAGCCTGCCGGCGTTGGGACGGAGGGAGGAAGGGCGATGGGCGCCCTGCATAGCGATTGCGCGAAGGGCTCTGTTCATAGCTGAGAGGGCCCGTTATTGTGCGCTGACCTCCTATTCGGGGGGGAAACGTTCGTCTGGTTGGCCATCGGGGAAGCCGTCTAGGGGCTCGGCTGGGGGGCCTGTAGGCCTGTATGCACGAGGGACTGGATGAGCCTCTGTGAGGAGGGGGACTGGCTGACGGTAGAGGCTTGGATGTATGCGCCATGTGGATAGTCTGAGCAAGCTGACGGGTGTGTCTTTGGCCCCGAGGGACCGCTTTTACGTATTCTTCTACTTCTCGGTATGATTTACTCACCCATTTGGAACCTGAATTTTCGGAGAGAACGCTTTGCATGTGACGCGACGAGCTTGACTCGAGGGAAGCGGGATGTCGAGCTCTCAATGTGACGTTGGCGACAGCCAGATGACCGTCGGGCCTGTGAGCCCCTGATTTGCAACGGGATGAGGAGCCTGGTGCTGATCATCACTCGGGGGAGGGAAGGGGGAGGACCCATCCGCACGACCTCGTCATGTCGCTTACCTCGAACGATACAACACACTCAGACGTTTGTCCCTGACTTGAGCATTCCTCGGCGTGTCCATCACACCCGCCGTGCCCCGCATGTGCAGCTCCGGCGACCCCGAGTCAGAACGGGAGCAACCACCCCCACCACGTACCCGGGCAGGCTTCAATCTCCAGAACTCGTGTAGATCCAGGGTCTCCACCAGCCCTACCCTAGCGCACCAACCTTTGAGTACATAGACTCCATAGAAAGTCCGAAATAGCATGAAGCCTCGTTGGCTTAGTGGTAAAGCGCATCACTAGTAATGATGAGATCACTGGTTCGATTCCAGTACGAGGCATCGTGATCCGTGAGGATTACTTTTTGCGTTTCTTATTACCGTTGTACCCAGCTTTTCAAAAGCAGACTACGTAGGGACGTGGGTACATCGGTTTATTCAACCCTCGTCTTGACTGCAGCTGATATGTTTTGACTGTGCGGCAGATGACCTAGTAAAGCAGGATGCCTGGCTGGTTTGCTTGCTCTGTTCGGGTTGTTCGGGTGACTACTGCATTTTGAACTGCGGCGAAGTCGCGCGGGCTTGGTGGGATGTGGCCGGCTGAAATCATGGATAGAACACGCCGGCTTGACAGGATGATATCAATGGTAACCAGTCCTGTTACTTCCAATACCTCGCGGTTGCCTCACTATTGAATGATCACAAGCCGGCATCTCCCATCAACATGGTAGCCGTCGATGAACAACATCTCACTGGAGAATGGGGGTAAGATATGATTAAACTACTATGTACGCTACGATGCGATGCCCGTCAAAGGCCCCATTACCAAGCCTCTCGGCCTTGCATCCAAATACATCCGAGCTCGAAACGTGAGCCGCCAATAACGCCGCCGAGACACGGCAATGCGTTGCCCGTGGACCTCGCCATTGCAAATAATCTCCCTATGCCTTTGAACCAAAATCGCTGTGCACACCGTACCAATACCAAACGTCATCACATGCTGGCCACGTCGACCGCCCTCCCTTCTTCGGCCTTCTCGGTCGAATTTGACTAGTACTTGGTCGAGTAGCGCGCGGATGACTGGGAGTACGATTGGTCGTAGCCGCTGCCCTGTCCGTACGGGTCATCGGCGTAGACGGTCGTTCGGCGGTCATCCTCGGGCATCAGCTCCTTGACTTCCCAGTTGTTCATGCGCGTGCCGACGGAGAATTCGAGGTCCTCCCGCGTGATCGAGTCCCAGTACTTGTATACCATCATCACGCCCAGAAGGTTGCAGATAGTCGCGAAGAAGAGGCCGTCGACGTAGTGGCTGATGGCCTGGCAGATCTGGGTGTTGAAGGCGTAAAGAATGACCTGGCCGACAACGAAGAAGAAAACGCCAAACGCGATATCACCCAGAGGCCACCGGTCCTGCAGAGTGCGGGTCACCAGCAGGATCTGCATGACAATGTAGATGAACAGCTGGATCGCGTTGAGGAGGTACAGCACAACGAAAAGGCCGACGGTGTTGGTAGGGCCAAGGCCGGCCCAGCCCATGAATGTGGCCAGCGAGACCATGAAGCTCAGGATGAAGGCGAGAAGTGAGGTGATTCGGAGGAGCCAGACGGAGACAGGCGTGCCGTCTTCGTACAGCTGGAAACCGACAAAACCGTTGATTAGGAGGCAAGTTATCATGGCGGATGTCAGGCCATTCTGTGCCGAGACGAAATACGGAAACGGGTCGGAGGCTGGAGGAATTACGCCAGCATCAACGCATAGAGATACGAAACTAAGCAGCATGTACAGGTAGAAGAACATGAGGATTTCCTTGCGTCCTGGATATCATCAGCAGTCGCTCCGCGGAGATTTTACGGCGTACATGGGCGACTTACCAACAGCAGTGAACTTGCCACGGATGTGCAAAATCATTATTACCGTCATCACGAGGGCGCCAATGTGCATGGCGCTTGCGGCGCCTTCGAAGATAATGGTGTTGGCCAGTTCAATGTTGCGGGCGTAGCAGTCAGGCTCAATGCCAACGCCGCCACGCACTTCTGTCGAAGGACCGATGGAGCCGCATAGCGGCAGTGGTGTGTTGCGACAAATGTCGCTGAAATCGCCAAAGCCCGACATGGCCAAGTTTGAACGAGTGTGTTCGATCTGTTACTTGCTGGCGATGCGATATTGTTGGTGGTGTCGAAAGGTCAGTCGGCAACGTCTCTCTGTCGCGTCAATGAGTTCGAGTTCGACAACGCAGAGGCTGCTCGTTGTCGTTGGGTGATCGGTCGGTGTCGTTGGGAAGGTTCCAGAATCGAGTCCCTGCGAGAGGGAGACCGGCGTCCTGGAAGAGCAAATGTGACGATGAATCTGCCAGCGAGGGATCGAGACAGGTATGCGTCGAATGGATGGAATGGAGTCGACACAAGGGATGGTTGGGATGGGGGCCGGTCCGGGGATCAGGACTGGTGGTGGGGAAAGAATACGGATCGAGTCCAAGAACGAGAGTATCGATGGTATCGTGAAGAAAGAGTCGAAACGAATGACTGCGTCTCCGCACCGGGTGGGTAGGTGTTTCGTGGGAGGGACACCGTGCAGTGCGGCGGTTGCTGGACGACGGGAATCCTGATCCTGACCTGGCCTGGGAGGGCTGATTGAAGGTGGTGGTGAGGCAGAGTGGTCAGAAGGGGGGGGGGGGGGGGGGTTGCCGTGGAAAAGGGAGGCGGCACCCACTCGGCAGGATCGTCTCAGCGAATGAGGGGCGTGCATCCCCTGCCACCTGCCATGCCTGCCCATTGCCAACCCCCTGTCCTCGGCCTCCGTGGCTCCTGGCCTCCTGGCCTCCTGTTCGTGTTCGCGCCTTCCAAGCTTTTTTTTGCACGCTAGCATCTCGGTAAAATAAAGGTGTGGTCTTGGTGCCAAAGTACTTGCCAGATCCCCTGCACTACCTTGACAATAAATGCCTTGAACTGGTATTCTACAACACCATTGACGACCCTCAGTCACCCAGCGCAGTCCGGAAAATGTCGATCAATGGTGCGCTGGCAGTCTGCCATGCCCACATATGGAGAATTTCCTGACGAGCACAAGCAATGTGCGGTGCAGCAGGCGCTTTAGAGACCGTCTTGATCAAGGTGTCATTTGGTACGAGACAGGAGAATGAGACCGCCAAGGCTCCACCAGGCAGGCAGTCGAGGCAGTCCCTGATGCCAATCGAGAGCCAGAGTCAGCGGTACTGCTTTGCCTGAGGAGTAGAGAGATCGATTCTCAAGCGTGTAAATGATTACAATATCGATCAGCAGGCAACGTGGCAGGTGGTGCTGCTCGAGGCTCTGTCTCCTTACATCAACCTGCTGCCATGCTTCCCATCCAGCACAACCACTCAAGCACGGCTCTCCGGGAGCTCGCATGTGTACTGGTCTCTGGTTGTACCTCAGCAGCCAATTTTTGGGGAGATGCTAAGTATATCTGCACAGCTTCATCCTTTCACTTACCTTAGACAAATGGCCCAGACTTTGAGCGTCAATGATGGTTCACATCGGAACATGGTGCCTAAGATATAGGCCTGAGAACACAAATCGGGAGATTGAGACGTGTAAGCACAAAAACACAAAGCGTAGTTCTACCATGCTTGTCTCGAAACCATTCAACCTGGAGGCCGTAATAGTGCTGCTCGAAGGGCAATAAGTAATGACGAGTGGCAACTTGGCCCCAACGATGTTCCAATCCCTCTCGTTAGGGAAACTTTGTCGCTTCAAATACGTATGTAGCAAGCCCCAATGGTGTCAAACTGTGTTCTTCGCCGAGACAAACCTCTCAGATCTCTCTTGGGATTCTCATTGTGAAGAGAAATCAGCACAACGTTGACATCGTCATGGCACTACGAAGCAACGTCATCCTCTTGTTCAATACACAATAGTCTGTAGGTCGAAGGGGCTCCAGCCTTATGAGATCTGGAGATGAATATGTGAATCGTCTTCTTCGTTGGCAAGCAGCCATACCCACAATATTCAAAAACACGAACGTTGTTTGTCACATGTTTAGAGGCCCTGTCGATTATTCGCTGCACCTCTGGTCGGCGTCAAGCCTGGTGATCATGCAGATTCCGCAATACCATGCTTGAAGCTAAGTTTTAGTATCGATTTCATATTGTAGCTCTGTCCAGCTACAGAGTCTAATAGGAACCTAAATCAAATTGCAGTGATTAAAGGCCGTCGTGGGAAGGAAGCACGGAGATCTGGCCCGAGGACAGATGCCGAAATTGTCGCCTTCACACGCCCCTTGTACTACAAGACTGGCGATCAACGATGTGTGGGAACATAGATGAACGTGCATGGCATCGGGACGAAATAACAGCCAACAGTAAAGATAGTCCTGCTATGAGACGGAGCATCTTGTTCCCGGTAGCCTGCTTTCCTACGAGCACCCAAGGATTATGAGACGCGGCAGCACATACACTAGACTTTTCACGCGTGAAGCGATCTTCATTCTGCACCATGGCGGTTTCTGCCTCGGAAGAACTTCTGCGTTTGGACTTCAGTGCAAGGGTCTCATTCGAGTGGTTGGTCCACTGCAGTGTGTCCATATAGGAGTACTTGCCGTAACACTGCCCACTGTAGTCTGGACAGCGGCTCTATGTGGCTCATAAACTGCTACAGTTTGTGGTCATGATGTTACTCAAAAAACTCATATGTGGCGACGCCTGACACTGATCAGGCAGATGTCTTCCAACCTTGACAGAGATGTAAAAAAAAAAAGTTAACTAGACCGATAAGGTTGAAACTAGCTTAACAGGACTAGATGTTTCCTGTAACGGAAAGCGCTTCACCCTCGTTTAGGGAATCACTCGCAGAGGTTTAGTAAAGTATTGTCCTAACTCAATCACTCAAGTATAATAGTTTATTAAATAGAGAATCCTTTCTATCGAACCCCAGCACCCCTATACAGCATTTATCATCAAACGAAGAACCCCATAGACTAGAGTACAAGATTGTGTATTTTCGAAATAATATCTGAACCAAGGTTTAACTCATCATAAATATTCAAGGTGCCCTTCTGTGTTGACGCCATGGAAATAACTGAGCTTTCATAATTGCTTGAAACGATACGATTGTTGGGTACGCAAGTCGGCCGGAAGAAAGGTTTGTACAGAAATTCGCGAAGAACGAAGAAAATATGGTTGCTAGGGGTTTGCAATAAGCAATAGTCGTACTCAGCCACATATCATCCTAGAACAATAATCCGTCTGCTCAGGTGCTGAGGCCAACCGAGCACATGCTGAGGCCAACCGAGCACATGCTGCTTGGAACCCTTGAGAATGGCTTGTAGGCAAAGTGGCCGGAGGCCAAGCTTAACGCATGGGTTCAAGTATCAGTGTGATCGGTCACGACTCGCGAGTACTCAGCATCGGAAAGAAGATAGATGGAGCAACCACGAACGATTGTCTACGGTTTCTGGATAGAAGGTGTGTATGCAAGAAACAGGCTCTGAGATTGATGCAACACACAAAATCCTATATTCCTGCTTGATGTAAAGACTTCACAACTGTGGTCGGAGTGAGAGAGTGCGGAACATTACCTGATTCATCATAGCAAGCAAGCTCACTGTTGGGGCGTCAGTTGCTGATGATATCCACGCCCGACCAGCAACTTACAGTGCTATCAACAATTTAGCCTCCAAGGAACCGACTCATCGGACTCATTCCGCGTCACTTGTGGGCATATGCCTCCTACCACTCTGGGCGTCGTTCTTGCTTACAGTGGTCGGTACAAAGATGAGTCAGCAGTATCGACCCGCTTTAAAAGCTTTTGAGCTTTTCGCCATCGTGCTCGGCCTCAATTACGTCATTTCGAGATTCACTTTCATGTCCCGTTCCGAACCCCTGAAGAGTTGAGAACAAGGTCGCCGGAAGGCACCATCGCTCGCGACCTCGACTGTGAAGGACTTCGGATCGTCGCCAAGCTCATCTGCCAAGCACAATTTACCATGCGTCGGGAATAATCTCTACGATCAATGAAGATAGGGACCAATGTTTGCATCCACAGCCAGTGTCCGAACTATGTCTCGTATTTGGACTGGGTAGATCCTGCTGCGCACCCGTCGGCGACCTCATGCCTTGGCAAATTATGGTGGTGTAAACGAAAGAACGCGGTGTTATGGTGCCGAGGCGGTCGGTCGTGGAATGCTGCCTGTGTGCTGCGAAGAGGATCGCACTGGTCTTACCACCAAGCACAACCTGCTGTAGCTGTCGAAACCCGCGGGCCGTAACTTCCACCGATCGTCCTATCCCTTCGTGTGAAGAATGGGAAGAAATGAATCGCCGCTCGGCTCAAGCCATGCCGGCAAGACTCTGAGGGGTAATGCTCGAAGGCGCTGACACTCCAATGTCCGTCAGCGAGCCACCAACTAAATCAGAGTACAAGGAGCGTGATAGGGTGCAACATTCATCCCGTGAATCGCGACATCGCGAACAAGCCGTGTCGGGCACCGCTTGCGACACGCCCTGCAGGAGAGCGTCAACGAAATGAATCGCGCAGCACGCACTGAGAGGGATCGCCTGTCTCGCCCGGGGAGGTGGTCCAACATGACCAACCAGGTGTTCTCAAATTAATTCTTGACGTTGGTCTCCAGGCTGGGTTGGCGTTACGCTGCAACCACCCATCGTGGCTTGCTGCTGGACTAGTCTCGCCAGTTGGGGTTGTTAATGGCAAGCTGGTACTAACAAAGGTGCGGCCGCTGGGGGACGGGGTGGGTGGTGGTAGGCGGTTGGGAGACAATGCTGCGTGCCGACCTGCGGGCTATTCGTCACTATTCGACGGGTGCGCATAACGAATGGCCAGTATCGGTGGCCAATATCGCAGGTCAGGATTTCCTGTTGGAACAAAACTCTTATGCTTTCGCAACTCGTATCACGACCCTCCGAGCACGCCAAGGCGGGACAGATACGAAAAAAGTTCTCACAGCTTTCAAGGATGCGAGACCGCCCCGGATCCCCACTGCCAACAAAACGAGCAGCCAGATACGGGAGTCACCACGAGCAAGAAAACGAAGGACTTTGACTAAGATTCCATTGGCGGTGAAGGACGAGGAGTTTCGATGGTCGACTCAATCGGTTCCAGAAAATGCTGTGGGTATCGTGGCTTGTCGTCGTCTGTTGAAGAAGAGGATGATCGGACTGGGGCCCATGGCTGGCTTGCTGGGGCACGGGATGCGGTGGTAGAGGGTCCCGCCCATTCCGTCGTGTAAATTGATTTTGCGCGAGGGAGTTGCGCCGGACCTTGCATGCCATCGCCAATGATGGCCGAGTGGACATCTGGCTCCATCGTCAGCTCTCAATGAGTAGCGTAGAATCCTCAATCATGTCGCATGATGGTGATTTGGTTGTTGGCCGGGCGTGTGGCAAAAGACCGTGATCCATGTTTACCTCCGACATCGTCCAGCCATGCCTTGTCGAAAGAAGCACAAAGCGAAGCACTACTGTCTGACCTATGCAAGCCGACGAGCGGTGGACTGTAGTGCACATGCGCAAGCTGGTTTCTAGACCGTGACCCGAAGTATGAGGCGTAGCCGGGGCCTATCCAGCATGTGGGCGTGGGAGGCATCTTGGCGCTTCAAGGGCACCTCAAGCGGAGCGAAACCGTGTGCGGCGATAGAGTGAGGGGGAAAAACGGGGGCGTGAGCTTAGCGGGGCGCAGGCTCGAAGTTCTTGTCTGGCAATCCGAGCTCTGGCTTGCTTGAGTCGAGGGACGAGGCCAATCAGACGAGACATCACGAGTAAGAGCGGAACACCAGGCGTACTGAGCCGCTGGGGGACGGCTGGGCGTCAAAAGCTGGCAAAAGGGCGGAATGAGGGAGGGGGAGATCCATATCCATGTGCCATGTCATGTCGAGAGAGAGGCGTTAGTTCGGTCAACGTATTTGTTCTTGGGGGCTTGGTGCTTGGAAGAGGGGGCGAAGGACATTGGACATTGCCAATCTCTGGACTTCTTCCCCCAGTGTTGGCAGGGTGTGTCGGGTCGGGGTTGAATTGCGGCCTCGGTAGGACGCCCGACGCGGAGGGCACGGGATGGGAAGCCTCAAATGATGACGACGCAAGGAGGAGGCGGAGAGAGGCGGCGTGAGGTCGGCGGATGGCAAAGCTGATGAGGTGAAGAGGGGTCGTGTACGGTACGGGCCAGCAAGCGGGCGGGGATATGTACATGGGTCGATAGGCGTAGTGGAACACTTCGAAGGTCGTGGCTCGCACTTTTCGGACGCCAGGCTTGGACCAAGCAAGCCAATACCATGCTGGCTGATTCGTGACGACTCGTGTTCTTGGACGTTGACATTCGGAAGGGCCAATACCCAGAGAGGGGACAGCTTCGTTTCCCGTCATTTAGTGTATCCTACTCTATGCACCTCAAGAGTGTGTACTTGTCATGGACAATCGCATCTGGGTTAATTCGTACCAGGAAGCGTCAAGGCAATGTAATGCACAGGCAAGACAGAGCTGTGGAAGTCCTATGGGTGAGACGGCTTGGTAGGGAGGCAATAGGATGAAGAGGCTGATGATCGGCAACTAGACGCTCCCAAGGCCCCAAGCCTCCAAGCCTGCAGGATTGGCTGGAGGATTCTGGATGCCTGGAAGTGCCTACAACGACGCCTCTTTCTGGTTGAAATCCTGAAGTGGTAGGAGTGGTCGACGTTAGGGTGCTTCCTGCCTCTTCCTTCCTCCTAGCTTCCTCCTGCTGTTTGGGTGCTTGGTTGCTTGGGGGCAAGGTACGAACGGACGCCCGGGGGGTGAGGGAAGAGCGAGATTGGGACCAGGAGAGCCCCACAGCACCTTTTGGTACCCACCACCTGCCCATCTGACGGGGCACGGCAAGCACAGGGAGAGCTGACCTACCGCTATGGTGGATGGAGCAGCAAATAGCAAGAGCAGGTGTCTCTCCAGCCCCTCCTTCCAGCGCCATCATCCACCCCTTCCTTCCCCTTTAAGGCAGTCACCACGAAAAATGATCACAGCCTTTGGTCCCCTCAGGAAGGCATGTCTGATGATTCTGAACGTGCATCATTCTCGTCTCCTGTTGTATCACCGGCTTACATTGATTGCTTCATTCATGGCATCATATCCGAGCATCATCGTTGTGTCTCTGCTGTCCATCCACATCCCTGTCGATCTATCGTCTACCCGCTCCGTTCCGTGCCTCAAGCTCATAGCCTGACGCTCTTCATGTCGGGCCAGAAAAGCACCATGCTGCTCCAGTGGTGTCGTGGTGCCTTTCAATCACCACCATGTCGCATCCATACCCGGACTGGTGCGCCGTGCGCATGCGCAGCTGGTCCCTGTTTCCGGTCGTCCCACCAGTCAGTCAGCCAGCAAAATGTACCCGACACCACCGCACCTCGAGGCACAAATCTCACACAGGGGCGCGATCCAAGACGGCCATTCCATTTCCTAGTGTGCAGCCAATTCCAACGGGGCGGACGACATGGGATGCGACCGGCACGGGACCACACACTGTACCGCAATTGTACTGTGGGAGAGATGCTTGGACGGCGTCTGTCTACTTCTCTGGTGGCCTGCTCGACAGGACTCCATGAACACCACTCTCCTCCATCCGAGGCCAATGAGTTCGAATGGGGACCAACCCTCGCAAGTGCAAGCATCCGCAAGCCGCGGACCGTCGGATCAACTTGAACAAGCTGCTGCCGATGCTGTTGCTGATGCTGGTGGCCTCTGACTGATGGTCAGCGGCGCATGAAGTTTTGACCAGCATCAACTATCAGCACACAGTCGAAACATGATAATGCAGTCGGCCACATGACTGGCCAGTCATCGATGCCGAAGGGCGGGCCATTACGCACAAACCGACTCGAATCTGCATTCGTCGTCGCCAACGCTCATGATCATCAGCCCAAACCCGGACCGACCGTCAGCCGCCCTCTTGCTCCCTTCAATACCTTTCAGCCCCCAGCGGCGGAGGTAACGACGATAGGCAACCACCCTTACTCAAGCCTCCTTGCAAGACAAGAGTGAAGCATCGCCGACGCCGGCAATTGCATTATTGCAAGATCGACCAACCTCAGCCGATGTCCGTCCTTTGATCTGTGACGCGCAAGGAAAGGATGTTCGTCCGAGTGGCCTCGTCATCTATGATGAGCCCACCCACTGCAGCGGTTGCATCGGACCTTGCCATGATCCCTAGTTGGATGGAGGGCGTGATGTTGTCCACCCGAATCGACCGTCCACCGTCTGCCCGCCCGCCACCACATTCGGAGGGGCCGCCCCAAAGCAAGCAATCCCTTGGCATGGGGTCTATCATGAGCCTTTTTCTGGTTGGGGCATTGCTTTTACTTTCTCACCCTCATCCTCTGGCAATTTGCATTCCGGGCTCGAATGGATGCCTGCAAGGTTCTATTTAGCCCCTCCAAAGCCGATAGATGCTTTCGTAAAGTTCTGTCTTCCACCCCCTCGGACCATCCATCACGAGCCACGATGACCCCTAGCTTACAAGGTTGTTCAGGTTGCTACTCAGGCGGCAGGCTGGCCAAGACACTCACTCGCACTGCTCCTCAGTCAGCCAGCTCCGCCTGATCTACAATTTCGCACACGGACCAGCCGGACACAGGGTGCTGTGCAGCGGTGTTTCCCTCCTCAGTTGTCTCCTTTCAATTTCATCGACGCGGAACGTGAGGCGTTGTCCATTATTGTCCCTCGGCCGCCATCTCGCTTCCCCTGTCTCTGCTGACCTGACAACCGCCGCTTTACCGTTCGTTGCCAGGGCTCGCAGCTTTCCCTTCTCCCTCCAATCCCGTTTCCACTGCATCAAGTGGGCAAGGAACAGCGAGCACAACGTCCGTCCGTCAGGCCTGCACCCGCTTCGTCGAGCGTCATTTTGATTGAAGAAGGGGGACCACCGAACCCTTGTCCCCTAGACTGACCCGTTCGAGCTAGGACACGAAGCGTGATGCTTGGACAAGAGCGACACTGTACAGGTCGAGGAAGAAAATGGGAGTGGCTCGTTTGCTCTGTACGGTACGAATTGTGCTTTTGTGTTCGCCGAAACCCCGAGCCTACGCTTTGGTGATGAAGCCTTGTTCATTGTTAGTTTTCAAGATGCCTTGCACACTACGCCGCTTGCTCGCCGTGGCTCCTTCGCCATCCCCGCCTGTTCCCTAGTGGCTGCGCCGACCGTGGCAGAGCCATCGCTGGGAATAGGCCGCGGTTATAGTGACACTTATGGATACAGCATTTTAAGGTAGCGCAGCCAGGCTTGCAGCCAGTGTTGATAGCATGAGGGGTTTCCCAGGCTCCCCTCTCCCCTCGAACCCTGTGCGAGAGGAGAGGCTTCTCCAGCACGAGTGCATCAGACTCGAGACTGCCCGACCCTGAGCCCACACCCTCCCCACCATGGGCAGAATGCCCTCATTGGCCGGACCCCGTTATTTTGCTCGTCCACCTCGTGAGCGTGCCCTCGGTACGAAGTGACCACACTTTCCGACAGGGGGCCCTTGAGGGCCTGTGGCCTTGCGTGCTGGCTGCACTGGCTGGCTGGCTGGCTGGCTGGCATGGCTGCAGTTGGGTTTACCTCGTCTCGCCCGGCCTGCTGTCCCGTCTCGTGTGCTGGGCAAAGTCCCTCGTGCGGTTCGTTCGGTTCGTTATAAGCGAAGGAAGGATGGCAGCATGATTCCTTCCGGAAGTTACAAGACTGGGGACCACGATCACGAAGGACTCTCCTCCCGTATATTGGGTTGGGGTAATAATTGATTATTACGATGAAGCGTACAGCTCAGGTAGGTCCAAGTACCTGGCATGACGCACAGAGCATGGATACGGGGCAGTGAGTGGACGGGCCCGTCTACAGCTCGCAATCTGTGTCCGTACTGTGTCATACTGTGTGATAGAGGCGCCCGAGGCGACCTGCACTGCGCGCGTTGCGTTTCGTTCAGCGTTGAGCTTTGGCGATGGGAGGTAAGGTACCTATGATGCTGCCCCGGCAATGGCGGTTTGCGAAGTATCTTTTGATTCAACCTTACTCGTTCGCCCTCCCCCACTTCACCCCCTCCCGTCCCTTCCTTCGGGTTCAGCAGAGCAGCCTTCATCGCTCTCCAGCTCCCATCAAAAGACGAATCCATGCCATCGATGCCGTAGACGGTATAGCCATCTTGTCAGCCATGGCAACGCCGGCGAGCGCCCGTCCTGCCGCCTACGTCTGCGACAGGGAGCATGTCCATTGTAATACTACGCCTGCATTTTGTACTTGTAGCATGTGTGTGGGTGTATCAGAAGCGAAAGGGAGACGACTTGGCATGAACGGGCTGAATCGCGATGTGATGTAAATTGTACTTTGTAACATTGAAGGTCCAACAAAGAAAAAAGGACACCCAAACCAAACCAGACCAGATCAGACCTGGGTACGGTCAGAAGTTACAACCCGACAAAATGAATCAGGCTTGAGGCAGGCAGATGAATGCGCGAGGCTTGCAGATCCCTTGTGCAAGATAGTCAGTCGAAGCAATGGATCAAGCTGATTCATGACTTTTCGGGCAGGATGCGACGATACGATAGGCAGGCAGACAGCAGGTGAGCGAGCGCTCACTCGCAGGCCAGTTTATGGTGGCAGGTCCAGGCGAAAGTGGTTGCAGGACAGCGGGACAGTGCGGCCGACCCGACACCCAGCTGCCCCCCCCCCGCCCCGTCTTTTTGATGGAGGTTACGGGCTACGGTCACCTCTGTCTCCGGCGGCGCTCTTGTGCTGTCGACAATGCACTGTGGGCTGTCCATGGACCCTGTGGAAATTGTGACGGGCGTGGGCATGTCCAGCCAGAAACATGGGACATGGGACATGGACATGGGACACGAGCAATGATGGGGAAGCGCGCCGGCATCCAGGCATTTTTCAACCAGTCACGAGCGGCTCCACCAACATGGATTCACAAGGCACACCTTCCACAGTCAGCCAGTCTCGCCCATGACGGGCCAGTAGGGGCGCAGGGATATCTGCCACTGGTGGGGCGGATGGAGGCAGCAGGAGGGGTGGGGGGACAAGGACCGGACCACCAAGGGCAAGGACGACCGAGCCAAATGCACCACCAGAGGTCCAGAGCCTAGAGCCCAGACAACCGACGACGCAACCACGACATTAAACAACACTCCACACATTTTACCTGGTCTGGGTTTGGTGCTGGTGCGGTGCAAGTCGTTCGGGTGCGCATGGAAGGGCAAGTGTGGATTGGTTTGGACTGGACTGGACCTGGACGGCCTGATGGTGGCTCTCTCCTTCCCTGGGCCTGTAGGTACGTGCTACTGGTTGCTGGTTGGACCTTGCACCTGCCTTGCCTTGCCTCGTCTTTTCTTGGACATTGAACCTTGGACCTTGACATGGAAGTCACCGACCTCCGCCTCGGACTATCAAGTCTGGCCTGTCTGTTTCTGTCATCAGCGTAGGAGAACGCCAGGAGTGTCTCTTGTTTCTCTTATCCGCTTCGTCTGCTGTTGCCGTCGCTGTTTGTCTTTTCTCCATCCCATTTCGTCTCTTAATGTCTGGACGTCCCTTTCTTTCCCTTCTGTCTCGGTCCCTCCTTGGTTGCCCCCTGCAAGATATCTTCTCTCCCCGTCGTCGACTTGGCAGCACCTGCCTGCCTTCTACTGAGGACGACGATTCACCCAGCTCAGCATAACAGTTCGCCTGATGCTCCTTCTGACTGTTTGCGTCCTCGCCACGCTGCAGCTCACTTGAAACAGCTCTCTACGACTTCGACCCTGCGCGCCGTCTGGTACTGAGCGATCTTCCCGTACCTCATCTCTCGCCTTTTCCCAGCTACACCCGTGGCCATCGTCGAGATCGACCAGACCTTCACCCGACGGCAGAAGCCCTGCCCACCTACCGAGCCCCTCGATCACTTCTTCGCGATATCCGCCTACCGAACTGCCTCGCCAAACCCTGCCATGGGCATTCGATAGGAGAGGGTCATTCAGACACAAACGCCGTTGGAGTGGTTGTTGCCGGGGCGAAATCATCTTTGACACTTGTTTTCGAGCTACGGGAAGCCACCGCTGCTTCCATTGAGGTTTCTCCATGTGCAAGCTTTAGTAGACGACCCTTGCCCTTACCACTTCCTCACCTGTCGACCACCACCCAAAAGATTCTGCCTTCAGCACGTCAAGCCCGGAGAGCACCCTCTGTCGCCGTCAGAAGTTGACCAGAGATATTCACCAACCCTACACGATACCTTCCATTCACATACTAAATGTGTTCTACCGCCGTCTCTACGTCGGCGTTTTACCCCATCTCCTCTGCCAACTACCGCTCGAACGACCAGTCTTGTCGCCAGGCCGCTTTGCGGGTGAACAACCGTTCTGACCTTCGATACACAGACCAGCTGGCTATTCAGAAGCGCGGCCTGCAAACGCCCCCGTCCGACAACATGACGACCACCTACCAGCCTCCCATCGTGGGTCCCTATGACAACCATGTCCTTCCCTCCTACTCCTCCGCCCTCCCACATGTTCGTGGCTCTGTGCCATCGATGAATGAAGTTGCCCGAACATCACAGTACCCAAGATATCCTCAGCAGCAGCAGCAGCAGCAGCACCAACAACAACCAGCACAGCAACAACCATACACATATCCCACGAACCTATCACAAAATCCGGCGTCGGGCATTTCCCAATACTCTACGACATCAAAACACTCAACAAGACACTCAACGCCGACTGCTGAGGGCAGTATGTCTTCACAGAATGGCAGCACCTCAAGGCGGGGTTCACAAGCCTTGATTCACCATAGTCTTCACGTGCCGAGCTGCATAAACCCCAAGGGCGGCAATCTGGCCGATTTTGCTGCGCAGGTGGGTAAACGGGAGAACTCAAGTGTTGGGTAGATCGGCCGTGCTAATGGACTCTAGATTACATGTCTTTTCTGGTTCGAGTCAATGGATACACTGCGAGCTGCGGAAAATGTCAGGTCGCGACCAGCATCAGCAACAGTACCCAAATTGACGAAGCACGCCATTCCTTACCCAGCCTTCAAGAAATGGGCGTACGGGGTTCTGTCGACCACCCAGGTTACGCAAAGCGTCATTTTGCTGGCTCTGCTCTTCGTTTACAGGTTGAAAATGACCAACCCCGCGGTCAAGGGCCGCTCAGGCAGCGAGTATAGACTGCTGACGGTGGCCCTTATGTTGGGAAACAAATGTATGCCGGATTTGGCCCCTCTCTTTGGTATGCAAGACAAGCTGACGAGGACTAGTTTTGGACGATAATACGTACACGAACAAGACGTGGGCAGAGGTGTCGGGCATTTCCGTCCAGGAGATTCATGTCATGGAGGTTGAGTTTCTGAGTAACATGCGGTACAGCCTCCTCGCAACCAAGGACGAGTGGGAGGACTGGCTGGCCAAGCTCGCCTGCTTCTCTGAGTATTACGAGCGCGCCCTTAAGCAGCCGACATCCCCTATCGCCATGTCGTCGCCGTCTTCGAAGACAATGTTTAGCTCTCCGTTGCCGTCACCGACCCGGGTCATGCAGGCGACGCCCAAGATCCCTGTTCTACCAGCCTCGACCGCCCCGGTGTACGCATCCAGTGCCAGCACCCCCTCGAATGGTCAGGCTTGGCCTACTAGCTACCAGAACCCGGCCGTGTCGCCCCTGACTGCTAAGGGCTACTCGAACATGCCATCTAAGAAGAGAACACACGAGGAGGATCCGACCGAGCCGCCTGCGAAGCGCATGAACCTGCAGCCAACCCCGATGCCCCCAGCACGACCTCAGGTCGTGGGTGAGCAACCGATCCGGCTGCCGGTTCCGAATCTCACAGTCAACACCAACACTTCGACCCCGGGCTCGATGCAGTACATGACCCCCGCGGCCTACGCAGCTCCGTCCCACGTCTCGCTCCCGCCGCTGGTTCCCGGAGTGCGGGCCATGTCGAGCGTTTACCCGACAGGCGGCCCGGCGTCGGCGGCGCAGCTGCCGCTTCCTTCGACTACTGGGTCCGTCATGGCACAGGCGACCCTCACACCGACTATCGGTATGCCGGTGCACCCTGGCATGGGCTACGGGACGCCGAGCAGGCGGCACAGTCCTGGCACTTTGGCGGCGTTTGGATCGTCGCCTCTCGGCGACATGTACGGATCGGTTTCTGCGGTGCACACACCCATCTCGCACACGCCCGTCTCTCACTCGCCCAGTGTGTACCTCCAGCAGAGGCCTAGCCCGTACAAACCAGTGCGTCACGTCAACACACTGCTGTATCCACCGCCCTCTGCTTCCCTTCACGAGTACCACATGTCGGCAGCGGGGGCGCCTCAGATGCACTACCAGCCGCTGGGTCGTCGCAACGATCTGCGGACTGGTGTGGTGCCGGAGTATATGACGCTGGGATACCGCAACGGGCAGCCGGTGCAGATGATGTCGCACGGCCAGCCCCATGGACACCATCCCAACTAAGAGGAGACCATGTGTTCATGATCGGGCCATCGGATTACTCACATGTCGGCTGATCTGGCTTGATCTTTTTATTGTTTTTTTTTTTGGCATTGCTCGGCGTTGGTATCTTCTCGGTGTCGGCCCCCAAAAGTGGGCAGTTGACTTTGTGGTTATGCATTTCGGACAGGGCGGGCAAATGCAAGACAATGGCATGAGTGGTGTGACGACGACAACAGGAAGGCATTGTTTGTCAGTCATCGTTAGAGCGGCCACTCTTTGCATCAGGATTCGGCGTTGGACACATGTATCAAGTACGACAAACGGGAAGTGAACTCCAAGTGAGCAAGCACGAGAGCGCTCGGGGAATGCCCACCCCGGTTGCAGCGCGCGGAAACCAGCATAGATCCATGCGCACGTCAGCAATGACGGAAGCGTTAGATAGCAGCACTTGGTGCAATGCAAAACCAGTCAAATAAAACGGCATGCTCACTGCAAGTGAGGGTGAAGGAGGTTGAGCGATGATGATGAGATGAGCAGATGGAAAGCGAACTGTGGAACTTTGGGAGCGAGGCACAAACAAGGGTGGCCAAGCCACGCCAAGTGAAAGCTTGTTTTCTGGCATCCGACCTCCCAAGACGGCCTCGTGGGCTGCCTTGAGGTTGGGTTGCACAGCATCCTGACCTCTTGCAGTGCAATAGCCTGTTGGAGGGGGGGGGCCTTGACTGACCAAATGGGAGGCGTGCTGGTGTCACGTTGTGTACACTTTTCCCCCGCCCCATTCTCACATAGCCCTACAAGCGTATGCATACAAGCCCGCCATTTTCGAGAGACGCCCATTCGCAAGTTGGTAGGCGGGCTATGCATCTGATCGGGATCTGTATTGTCAGCTTTTCCTCAGGCTGGCTGCGTCCTGGCTGCGTTGGCTTCTTTTGGCTGGTCTGGAACAGGCCTCCGATGTAAGTAAGCGCAGGGCTGTGCCGCTTTGGGTGGTTGCGTTAGGTAGGTGAGCGGATGGATAGGACGGCATGCATTGGGGGGTTGGTTTTCCAGGGCTGTCGGTCGTGGTTCTTTGGAGTAGCTGATGTGAGTCGGTGGATATTGGATATAAGGCTTGTCCATGGCTTTTGGATGTCTTGTCGCGCTACTGCTGGATCTATCTGTACGATTACTGTTTGTTGGTTGCTTCTGCTGTTACGTCTACACAAGCGGACGCACCCTTGTGTTTGGAATCGACTACGTCAAAGGGGACACCGAGCCCGAGGCTTTGAAACGAGGGACTGACCTGCCGAGGGCTGAAAGGGAGATCGGACCGTCTTGCAAGGCGACTACAGAGAGTTACCTCGAAGCCTTCTTCCCCGCTTGAGGATTGTGGTGCGCCACCCAGGCAGCTGTGGGATATAGCTACGGGCAAATACCCGCTCGCCACCCCCCGTTCATCACGGCAAGAGAAGCATACATACACACAATTTCGAAGCCGTCTTCGAAAACACGAGAAGAAGAAGACACACAGAGAGAGAGAGAGAAAAAAAATGCCCCGCAGATACGACTCACTCTCGCCATCCCCTTCCCCATCTGCCGCTCCCGCTCCCCGCCACCGCGCCCCCTCAACATCCTATTCCGACCATCACTCACGCCGCTCGCGCTCGCGCTCCCAGTCCCGGTCCCAGTCTGCATCACGCTCTCTGTCCCTCCCCCGATCAAGATCGCGGTCTCGCTCGTCATCCCGCCACCCTCGCGCCTCGAGGAGGAAGGGAAAAAAAGAGATCCCCTATGGTTTCCTTGCGGGCATAGGCGTTTCGGCGCTGCTGCTGCACAGGTACTGGCCCAAGGGGTGGGTGCACGGCGAGCAGAACTACTGGGACAAGGTCGGCAAGGCTGAGGAGAGGGCGCGCAGGGCGGGGGAGAGGGTTGCTGAGGCTGTTGTTGAGAAGCCGAGGGAGGCGATCAGGGAGGGGAGGCTTCGGGCTGGGCCGGCTTTCGAGGGGGTTAGGGAGGGGTGGAGGGAGGAGAGGGCTAGGGAGAAGGGACTTGACGTTGGCGAGGAGAGGAGGAGGGGACGGAGTGTTGGTGAGAGCTGGGATAGGGGTAGGGACAGGGAGAGGAGCAGGGGCATGGATGGGGAGAGGAGCAGGAGCAGACTTAGGTACGGGCTGGGCGTGGATGATGTTGATCATGTTTACGATGATCCCAGGCGGCCGAGGAGGTTCGCGGGCGATGAGTGGGAGCGTATGGGACGGTATTCTGCAGAGTTGTATTCGGAGGAAAGAAGATACCCTGGGGAGAGGAGACACAGCGACTACTATCGTCAGTATGATATTCGGCAAGATGAGAGGGCCGGCCGGAGGCGATAGGGTGTTCGCTTGGGATCTGTTTTTGGGTATGATATCACGGAAGACGGGACGAATGTCAGTATCACGAAGTCATGAAGTCAATGAGTTCTCTGTTGTTCTTTGTTCTAGCAAGTCTTAGATGCGACCATGAATGCACTCTACCTGTGCTGCCCCCTTGAACCGTGTACGCCCCAAAAATGCCCCAAAATGCTTGACCGAAATATCTTCCTCTACCACCTTCTCAGCACACTGCCGTCAACACGACGCCTCTAGCCTCGGTCAGCGGTCATGGCGAACATGGCTTGCGTGACCGGGGTCGCCCATTGAAAGCTGCTCTCTGGAGCGCCTTGGTCTGGAGCGCCTTGGTATGTGGCGCCCGGGTCTGTAGCGCCTTGACCTTGGACGACACTTGCTTCTTCCTCACCACCTCGAATCTCCTCCACCGCCGCCTCTGCCCACCCCTTACCGCCGGTACGCATCACGAAGTAGGGGTTGAGTTTCGTCCCGAAGTACCTTTCCCGCCGCAGCATCATCCCGCCGTCGAGGGCCGACATGACTGCTCGCGTCTGCCGTAGCCTTTTGCCTGGCCGCCCGCCTTCGCTGAGCAGACTGCTGCGCGGCGTTCCTGCCATGCGTCGGTCATACGCCACAATGCCTCGGATAAAGGGTGCCACGTCAAGCGTGATCAGCCGCATTGTGCGGTCAAACACAGACGGATCGAGAAAGCTCGCTGGCACCATCGACTGCCGTTCGGATATGGCAATAGGGTCGAATGCCAGTGCCATGTCATACCGAACGAGGGGAACGTCTTCCTCCGCAGGTGCAGGCTGACGGAGCCTCTTGATGACATCCGACGCTTTGATGCAGCTCATTGACAACTCGCGTGTCTCTCGCGGCTTATCCGCGAGCTGACGCGCCCCGCAGCGCAGCGCAATCGCAGCTGATGTGCTGAAAGGCTCATGGTCCGTCACCAGCGGGGCCTCTAGCAAACGCCGCCCGAGAGGATAGTCTTCGCGGGCTTTGGTTGTGATATCGGGCTGTGTTGGATCGATAATTTCCTGTTCGTGGTTAGCAAAGTTCATGTCAAGCAACGCAATACTCTACGCACCTGAAGACCGACGCCGAACCGACCACTGGAGCAGAGGTCGGCGGCGCTCATCACGTCGGCGAAGCGTCCGTAGACGTCTAGCGCCGCAATTCTGTCACTTCGGGTTTCGCTGGCGAGGCTCTCCGTCCAGGCAGTTTGGTCCCGCGTCTCATGCCAGTTGCTAAGGTCCATGCCAAGGCCGTCCCAGCTTTGAAGAAGCAGCTCGTCCTCATCGCCCTGCAACGGCCCCAGCGAATCAGCACCTGTGAAGCCCATGCCCTCCAGGAAAGTGCCCTGGCTGATAACTCGCACAACGTCGCCGTTATCATCCTTGTCGCACCCCCTCGGCCACCGCGGGTAGAACCATTCGAAACCACCCCGTCGATCGCCGACGCCAAGCTGGCACCAGTAGTTGAGCTCCGTCAGGGACGCCCGTATATCGCCAGCCCTCGACTCGAGCAGCGCCTGTACGGCTGGCCTACGCAGGGCGTGCCCTTCGTTGGCTGCAATGAGCAACATGACATCCAGTGCCAGCTCAGTCGGTGGGGGGCTGAGGCGGAAGATGCCGTGCAGATTCAGCGTCTGTGTCGGAATGAGGCTCTCGTCGTTGCAGGTCATGATGAAGGGTCGCTTTGACTGGGCGATGAGTGTCGTGATGGTCGTCCAGAACTGCTTGTCCTCCTCGTACAGCACATCCGCTTCCTCGATGAGAATCAAGGACTGCTTCTGGGCCTTAGGTTGCGTGTTCTTTGACTTTTCAGTCTCCTGCTTTTGGTCGGCTGTCGGCGCTGGTGTAGGCGCGGTCGCAGGCGCAGGCACAGGCGAAATGGCCGTAAGCGTCGGGTTGCACATCTTCACAGGCTTCGGCTTAAAGAACGACATGACAGTTCCTTGCTTTCCTGACTTGACGTCCTTGGCTGTCTGATCTTCAACCTCGCCCTGTTTACCATCTTGATGTCTCTGCACGAGGTGATTGCGGGTCATGTCGCCCACCTTGTCAAGCACATCTTTGCCACTGCGTCGACTGCTGGAGTTGATCTCGAACACCTCGAAGCCCAATTCCTTGGCAATAGCGTAAACCGTAGCAGTCTTGCCCGAACCGTGTGGTCCACTGAGGAGTGCTGCGTTGGCCAGCCTCGGCATGTCTTTTCCATCTTTGGAGATGTTCTGCATGGTGGTTTGCTTGGGAGCAAGCGGGCTGCAGTCGTCTTCGGGGTCGGTAATTTCATCGGGATCGTAATCAGCGTCCTCGTCACTGGAAACCACGAAACCTTCCAGTTTGCCACGCTTCCGCTTCTTTTTCGGCGCAGGCCCCGGCTTGACAGCTAAGGATTTCTGATCCGCAGTTATGCCCGTATCAACAGACTGCACCTTGAGCATCTCCAACCAGTCTCGAAGCCAGATGGCGTCTCGACCGCCTTGAAGCACCTCGTCCGCTGTTGCTGGAGCGTACTTGTGTACCCAGGCCAGGTCCTCACATTCGGATTTGTCGAACGCCGACAGGCTAGTCGAGAGTGACTTGTACAAACGTGCCACCGCCGCATGAGGCGCCTGTCTCGTTGCGGTCACAATTTCGTCGTCGCTGTCGTCGCTGAGACTGCTTCTTGACGGCAAATGAGTCCTCAACTCAGGTCGGATGCGCGCCTGCAATTTGGGCCCACTCTCAAAGTGCTTTTCTGGCAAGCGCAACTCTGGTGGCGGGACGTCAAAGTCTTCGGTCTGGCTATTGAGCGACTCTTTGATGCTCTTGATATTCAAGGCCGCGCATAACTGGCTCAGTACAGATTCTTGGTGGGGGATATTTGTCACTCTTCCCTTGGCCTTCCTAGAGGAGATGCCGTGAGGGGGGTCGACTGTTGACTGAGACCAGCAATCCTTGGGCAGTCCTGTGATGTGGGCCATTCCTTTAGAGGGCCAAGCAGGGTGTGCGGCACCGGGAACTCTGAGACCTATCGACTTGACGCCAAATTGTGGTAGATTCGCGCGCTTGATGGTGGTTCGGGATTTCTTGGGTGAACATGGAGTGGAAGAAAATATGACCTGTCGTGGTGGTGGAGGAGCAGGTGGTTTTGTGGAAGGAGACGTTGTCTTTGCGGGTTGACCGGTCTGTTGGTCGATCTTGGTCTGTTTGGCTTTTTCCAAGTTGGCTTTGGAAGGCCTTCCTTTTGCTTTCTTGGGTGGTGTCTTGGTGTCGAGTGTCACAGTAGCTGGTAACTTAAGAATGTCTTCAATCTGCTTGCCAATCCGCTGGCGGCTTTCGGAGTCTTTGCCGTAGGAGATTATAACAATGTATGATGCTTGTTTGCCCTTGGAAGGCTTAGTCCTGCCTCCTGTTATGGTTGATTTCGGTTTAGGTGGTGATCCAATGGTGCCCGTCTTGGGATTGAATTTTAGGACTTTCTTGGGTTTCGCGTCGTCTTGCAGAGGTTGGGACTGTTCGGGATTGGCCGCAGTGCTGTTTGGTACAGGGACGTTCGACAGAGGAAGTTCGGTATCCGCTTGAGAAGTCGCTGGATCGCTTGTGAAATCTGGTTGATCGGTATCGTTCTTCTCGGTCATGTTGGGTTTTACAAGCGCGTCAATGATGGAAGGCCCATTGGTCACTCGTTTCCGTGTGTTGCGACGCTTTTTGGTACTGGGGGTGTCGGCCTCCTCCATAGCATCCGAGTCCGTCTTTCGTCGTTTTGAATTTGGTGCATCCTGATGACCCCCGCGCATGGAGCCCACATCTGTCGCCGCCTGTTCGCCATTGAAGCCATCCTGGGGCGTAGTTTTGTCGGATCCGGGAGTGAAGAATGGGTGAAGCTTCTTGGGGTCCACAAAGCCTTCGGGGGCCATGTTTGCTACGAGGGTTCCCATGGGAGTCTGTCTTCACAAGGACAGGACAAACAGAGCCGACTTCGCTGTTAGCACCCAGTCGGGACGCGTACCGGTGTCGAAGCTATCACTGCTGGCGCAGCGTCAGATATTCGAGCGAAGATCGCATTGATGGAGATGTGAACCAGGTAAAGGAACAGAAAGATTGAACAAGAGCTTCGAATTGCAGACTCCCCTGGAATCGGCGAGGGTGCGATAGTAATGTAGGGCAGTCTTGATGTTGGTGGTTGGGGTGGTAATGTCGATTCGAGGCCCAGTAAGGTAGGGGTCGAAGTCGCGTCAAGCGCGACGTCAACGGCTGCAGCAAGTGCTAACGTGTAGCGCGTCTGCCAAGAGCACTTAACCACCTCTTATCGTTATCGCAATCACTTATCCCAGCCCCTCCTTTCTCACTTCTGGCTTCCTTTTCACAGCGATCAACAGCTACAATCATCGCAAGGCAAAATTACAGTCGGAGCAAAAAAAAAATCGAGATTGGAGGAGAAATGATTCATGATGTTGAAAGGCCAGCGACTTGAACCAAACCTGGAACTGTCCCAGGCCTATCTCTCCTCCAGCGTGGACCATTACCCCTAGCTTCAGAAACAGCAGAATTCCAGTGAAGTATACGACTTCTCGAGAGACCAATGCTGCGCGCTACCAACACCCTGGAGAAAACCCGGCAAGGTTCATGTCCTTGTCGATGGCAATGTCGCTCGCATCTCTGTCACCAAGGAAGAAGACCGTCACAGAGTAGCTGAGGCACACACTGGTGAACGCCTCGGTAACAATCATATGGCTCCCCAACCGCGGTATGCGGTATCCTTGAGCAATTTGTGGCACAAGAACGTCCATGATCCGGTCTGAGAAGAAGGTCTGGCTCAGACGCCGCGAATACAAGGTCGCTGCCATATAGACATCTCGGCGACGGCGTTGAACACTTGTTCCCGTAGTCCGACCAGGTGCTCCTGCGATGCACCGTGACATTCATCGCTTGCGCTCTCGCTAACTTCACTGAGGATCACGGCGCTGAGGGATTGTCTCGGACCGCCTAGCGCCTGCCATAGCGCTTCGGAAACCTTGAACGTTCAGGCCTTCTGCTGCGGGCAAAATCTAGGATCTCATGAACTGAAGTCATTTCGAGGCTAGGGTTCGTGATTTTGGAAGTTTCCAGCCCCCCAAGCTGCCACTCAAAACATATTACCTGCGCCTTCTTGATTTAAATCGAGCTGCTCTTGAGGGTGATGCACCCTGGAGGCGGCGTGGTCATGACCTGTCGGTGTCAGTGAAGGCTTCTATGTACGTTTCGAGCGAACCGGAGAATTTGTTGTCATGAATGGGCGTCACTTTGTTAGTGTTCTGTTGCTGTTGCGGTGAGCCCAGATAAAGTTTACCTTGCCTAGAGTTACTCAGGTATCTGAGTTAGGTTTCTGACGATTTAGTCACCGTAAAGATGGTCAGCGGCTGGCCCGAGTCCCATAATGGGCTCGTCACGCTTCGTACCAGTGTTGGGTCATCTGGTTGATGGCAAACTAAACATTGTCGATGATCTTCCGAGAAATAAGGTATTGTAACAGGTTCTCTGTGGATTGGAAACACTTCAAGCCGCTGATTTCATGTGCCACTCAGATTTGGGCAACCCTCACAGATCCTCTCTCACTGGGCAGGCGCCAGCTCAGAAACACCAGGCCTCGGGCGAAAAGCCCAGTGGCCAATGTGTGAAGCTATATTGTCAATAATTTAAGTCAATACCACATAGAGCTCATCTGTGTTGACATTGAAAAGGCCAACTCATCTGTTCGTGATGAAAATAGTATGGACCAAATAGCCTTCAGCCACAGCGCCTATGCTTCGACTACTTGGTGTCCAAGACAGCCGACTGGACTATCATCATGAAGTGATTTCAGACGAGAGCCGCTGTTCAATCTAGTGCCCCTTAGTGACGAGCCAAAGCAGGTAGTCTCTCGAAAATCTCATGTCACGATGTCTCCATCAGGTCCGATAGTCCGTCGATATAGCCCCTGAGGGAGGGTTTGAAGATTGCAACACGGCACGATTGTGGAGAGTCAACCTCTATTGATTGATACATCCTGACATGTACTAAGCTTCAAACAGATCACTTCAAAATAAGGAGTTCAAGGAATTGAGGGGAGTGGAATAGTTGACGGCGCAGACAGTACAACTGCGAAGTTGAGAGGCATTTCTTATCGCACGACCCACCAACTCTTATCGCACCTATAGCCCCACTCAGGTTCCCCGAACTTTTTTTTCTTCGACTTCACCGTAGGCACGACCATAACCACTTGCTTGTTGCGGGCGAGCATCACGATTGAGGAGAGACAACCACGGCCCCTCACCACGCCATTCACGAGTCTGCCGCACTGCAGCCTCACAGCCCAAGATGGCTCCCGCATTCCGTATTCATAGGCCTGACGTCTTGGCCACCCTCCCGAGACCTCTCGACCACTCCAAAGGCCAGTACCACGCCGGTGAGGTCTTCACCCAGCAGCCTGGGTGTAAGAAGCGCAAGAGACTCGAAGTCGCTGTCGGCGTCGACGGCGAAGCGGCAAATATCTATCATGTGGGTCAATTGTTGTCTACGCATTGTTCGACAAGTCTAATTGTATTGTAGATCCCCTCCTCCGATCTGAGGACGTCTTACCCCATTCCACCCCAAGAGTCCTTCACCTGCGCTCCCTACTCGATCCGTTATCAGAGGCCAAACGCCAGCAGTCGCGATCAATACACATACTTCTCCACAAAGGATGGCTCTGGTTCTAAAATGACCGTCTGCAAAGACGTAGTCAGCGCAAACGGCAAGACGACATCTACCACCAAGTCGCAACGACTCCAGCACAAGGCGCCCGTCATCCGCATCTACACCTCATACCACGCCAATGTGTCTGTCGACGCCGAGTCCGATGGCAACACGTTCAGTGACGTTCTTGCTGTTTGCAACGACGGCCAAGTTGTGTGCCTGGACGGTGCCACACTCGACGAGAGGTGGAGCATGTCAGCCTACAGCCTCTGCAAGGACCTGCTCCCCCCAGCGACGTCAGGTCTCCAGGTCGACTCCGTCTTCCACGGCCCTGCTGTTGATTTCCTGAAGGGTGTGTTCGGCGGTCGACAGGACGCATTTGGCGCATTCGGTCGCAACATTGACGCCGAGACCTTCAACCCCGACGTGCTTGCCCTCGTTGCTACGACCCGCGGCAAGGAGGACACTGGTCGCTATCTCATCGTGCTCGGTGCCATTGCGCGCAAAAATACCAACGCGGCCCAGCAGACTCTCGTCCAGCTCCATGTCGCCCCCCTGCCCTCCCACGAAGGCACGGGGATCGTCAACACCCCAACCTACCAGCTTCACGTTCGCACCGGAAGGCTCATTGAGCTATGCGAAAGCATCATGCGAACATACGATGTCACGACCGCGGTACCGAGGTTGCGGGATGCTGTCATTATGCCTGACGCTTCCTCTTCCTTTGTTCAGCTGTCCGAACACTCCGTGCTGTCGCTGTCGCCTGCGGCGCTCACCATCACCAACATCACATACCGCTCTGTCCAGGCGCAATCGACCGTGTCCATGCAGTCGGAGACGGAAGGCGGCCATCCTCCGATGCTTCTCACATATCTCTCAAAACTCGACCTCGCCATTGCGGTTGCCAACAACACCATCTACTCGATCCAAATTGAACGGCATAAGGCGTCGTCCAAGGAGGGCCTGCTGATTGACGCAATCGGCCGAGGTCTCTCCAAGGCCGATCATCTGCCAGCCGATCTCCCCCAGCGCCGTGGAAAGGCCACCTTCTCTAGATACCTTCCGGGCACTCTGACAGACGCCTACGTGAAGCAGTCATTGATTGAAGTGGAGGAGCTGGACGAGGCACTTGGACAGAACGACCTGAAGGAGTTTGAGCGCCTCCTCGCCGCCAAGTTCAGCGTCACCATCGACAACTCGACACAACCTGAGGATGACGACACGACGACGCCCGACTGGCAATGGCTCGAACGGCCATCAGCATACGCGCCCGTCGACCGCCGTTGGGTTCTCTACGCCATCAGCCGCGTTTTCTCCGTGGATGTTAAGGACGTCAACAACGACTGCCCGGCTCTCAACTGCGTCCTCCCGGAAAGCAACGCGCTGCTGTATCTCGTTGTTGCAGGCCACCTGACGCTATCTAACATCTTGGCCGCCTTCAGGAGCGAGCTCAAGGAGGCGGACGTGTCACTGTTCGCCCTGGCCGACGTGCTTGTGCAGCAGCTCGTCGGCGTCGACCCGGCCCTGGAGCTCCTCATGAGCTACCTGTCAGCGACGAAGCTCGGCGAGGTGGAGCTCCTGCTGATCGTGCGCACGATCATGCAGAGCCTCGACCAGCAGCCTCAGCTGGCGCTGCCGATGCCCAACGGCACGCAGGAGGAGGACTACGTGGCCATGGAGATTGACCAGCTGGAGCGAGAGCTGGAACTCGCAGAGTACAACCTGGGCGACGAGTCCAACGTCCGGGCGCGTCTGCTTACGGCGGCGTTCGAGAGGCTGGCGGGCTATTCATCCGTCTCCACCGTCCGCGCGCTGCGCATCGCCTTCAAGCCTGTCGAGATTCTCGCGCTGATTCATCTGCTGCGCATCCAGCTTGTCGGCAGCGCCTGGACGACGCGGTACACCGAGATGACGACCTTTGACCAGGATGAGGCGGCCAGGACGGCGGCGGACGGCGTCATCACGCTGATTGCCGAGCTGCTGGCGCGGTGCATCGACGCCGTCGGCACGAACGGCTGGCTGACCAACGTGTCGGCGGGCCACCAAGCAGACGGAGGGCACTTCCTGACGGCGCTCAAGCTCGAGGTTAGTGCGGCTCTCGAGGGCCTCAACGAGGCTGTCGAGATGAACGGAATCCTGGGCGAGGCGGTGCGGTTCGGTACCGCTTCTCTCGCCGGCAGGTCGTCGAGGGGGGGAGACAGGACGAGGGCGCTCGAGGTCGTGGCGTCGGCGGAACTGCCCCTTGGCCTCACGCCGAAGCAGGGCGTGACCCAGTTCAAGGTGGTGTCTGGTGGCGAGGTGGTGGAGAGGTCTGCGCGAGAGAGGGGTCACCTGCTGAGTCAACGCGTCAAGGAGTACTCGCTGGAGAAGATTTCCATCTGAGAGGCGCAAGGGGAAGGGGATAGGCAGGGGGGCGAAGACGGACAGAGCCGCATGTCTCGCATCACCGAGATCTGGGAGGACCAGCCGGAAAGCCCGTGGTGGAGAGTAAACAGAAGCAGAGCAGAGCAGAGCACTAGGGGCGGCGGGGATCCGGATCGGACGGGCCATTCAGAGGAGCAGCGTCATGTGCGGATGACCCGAACCTGACTCGACGAAGCTTTCGACATTTTCCATTCTTCGCCTAGGAGTTCTGGACACAAACCTGGCAACCCATGGTAGAGAAGGAGGGGGGGAAAGTTCAAGCATCGTCCAAGGCTCGGTTGCATACGGGGTGGCTTTTTTCATCAAAAGCCTGATATCCATTGTCAATAATACCATGTTACACACGGATCGGACCTCTCTCCCTTTGAACCGCTAACGAAGAGAAAGGCGCACTTCGCCGGTTTGACCTCGACGGCGTCGCAGCCTTCTCAGCCTCAGTGATGGTGAGGAGTGCCTCGCGGACAGTGGTCGATTTGAGTTCCGATGGGTCGTCGCCAGTCGTCAGGATGTCTGATCTACCGGCTGACACGACCCCGTGCGTGGGGAGCCTCATATTGTCACGGCCGAACGGACGCCTGCATCCTTGAGAGAGAAAGCAAGAGCCTAATCCGGTGACCGAGAATGGCACGCAGCCAAGCATCGGACAGATAAACCTGTTGCCTGGGGATCGGAATCACCACCGGAGGGGCAGCCTCACTGTAGGAGTCGGCACGCCACGAGGAACACGGCACGCTATCGAGGAGAACAAGGTACAACTAGAAGGAGAGTTTCCGTCCAACCTTTTGCAGAGAGGTGGGCACGGCCTTCGAGGCAGCGCTCGTGAAGAACCAATGAAGACGATCCCGCGGAGGGATAGCTGCATGATGGAGGGCCATTCACTGACTGCCATCACAGCGACATATCTTACTGCCGCGGCATGCACATTGGTAGCCGCTGCAAGTGCTGCTACCTGACCTCCGACCAGACCTGACGGGACCAGTGGAAGTGGAACGTGGTTCGCGCGGACTCGCCAGCCAAACTTCAAGGATGGCTTGACAGAAACTCTACCATCAGCCCTGCGGCGTGAATGTGGTGTGGAGGGATGAGAAATGGGGGGGCACAAGCACAAGCACAAGCACAAGCACGATGACCTGAAGTTGACCCGAATGACGAGTTGCCTTTGTACCTGCTTCAGGGTTGCCTTAGGATTTGTGTTACCCACGAGGTACAGTCATCTTTTTGCCTCTTCGGCTCTACGCTTCGTGTTTGATGGGCAAAGGGGCCAACACCAACACGCTTTTTCGTCGACCCGCTGCAAAACTTCGTGTTCCATGGCTACTCTCCGTATTCCCATGAGAAAGGACCCATCAACCCTCCGGCAGCTTGCGACAAGACTGCAGGTCTCGGGGTCTCCCGACGGGCCATGTGGGTGCTAGGTATTAGGTGCTTCTGGCTGCGCCTCGGCGGGACGAGCTGGTCTGGCGGGCGAGTTCGACGCTATGCTGTGATGGGCAGAGCGGGCATTTCGACAACGAAGGAGTCACCGTTTGCCTTTTCCCCTCGCCCTCGCTTTGGCATGGCTCCACTGGGAGACGGAAGTCCACCCCGCCTGCGTGTTTGTTCGGCTGAAGACAGCAGAGGAGAGGAGACCGGACGACAAGACAAGCGGCGGCCGTTCAAGTGACGGACTGCTGGGTCAGCAAGGCAGCCTTGGCCCATCCATTCCAATGCCTTGGCCACCTCCATTGCCTTGGCCACCTCGAATGACTCTGCCCCTCCTTTTCTCGGCCGGCGGATCCCCCCAATGGAAGGACGCTGGAACGGTCATTCTCTCCCCGGTGGCGCAGCCATGGAATCAAGCAAGACAGGGGTCCTCCCAGCGGCTGGTCCGCGGGAACGATGAAGGACAGGGGGGGCTGGGGGGCCCTTGGAGGCCCAGCACGGCGCAGACTGGGAGCTTTGCACCGGGGGATCGGCCAATGGAGGCACGGGTATGATGTTATCATCCTGGCCTGCAGACGTCACTACTGCGAACCCCTTCCCTTTGCGCTTGAGGTCTGGTCGCTTGCTGTCCAGCCCTGTCGGCGGTCCCCGCTGGGATGGAGTCCGTTGATCTGGGCTTGGGCTGGACAAGAAAGTGGGATGCCATCCATCACAGCATGTTGAGGGACGAAGGACGAGACGAGGGGTTTGTCTCTTGGATGTATCTCCACACACGCGGATGGCCGCCGCCCTGTGCTGCGCCTGTGACCGTGTAAGAGAGACATGCAGGCCCAACGACCACCGACACGAGGGCCGCCTTTGTTCACGCTGAAAGGTCAACAGGGCGAACACCGGACGGCATTATTAACGGTTTGGGCGCGGCTTAGATGATACCTGCAGGAAAGCAAGAAGAAAACAGACTCATCTCGACACTTGACAAAGCAAAGACTGCAGACTAAGCTACAAGGTCTAGTCTAAGGTCCAGTCCAAGGTCCAGTCCAAGGTCCAGTCCCAAGGTCCAGTCCAAGGTCCAGTCCAAGGTCCAAGGTCGACATGAGTCGAAGAACAAGTACTGGTACTCCGTAACGGTGGCAGCCTACGCGATCGCAAATCAAATCGAGCCGGACCGAAAGAAGAGAAACCGAATTCGATGGTGGGACCCCTTGTTGGAGTTGGAGTCTTCCTTGTGTCATATGTCTCCTCTCCCACATTACTCACTGGTCTTCCTGTCATTCTGATCCTCCTCGCCCATCATCATCATCCCCCTACTGGTCTCTAGCGATCTTCTCCTCTTCCATCACACACAAGAGAGACCCAGGATTCTTGCCCCCCCTCCTCCTCCTCGTGGCCACCCCCTTGTCCATTTTACCCTTTTACCCCCAGTCTGTCTAATAATAATAAGGGAACCTCTGATGCAATCTGGTTCCTGACCCGGATTTGCGCCGTTTCCCTGTTATCATCCTTGCCTTGCTGCCTCCACTACACTGCTTATTGCCCATCCGATCAGACGAACTTGGGCATTTTCGGCTGTTTTACAGTCTCACAGCTGTTTTCCAAAAGCTTCTCTCCTGAAGGCTTTCGAAAACTACCAAACACTATACGCAGAACAAGAATTAAAGAAAAACACATCTGACCAAAGAAGAACGAACGACGAACAAACACTGCCAACCCCGGCATGAGTAACGGCATCTCCATTGCCCAGCTCGAGGGCGTCGACGGCTTCGCGCGCACCCTCTACCGCCGCGCCAAGTCCTCCGACGCCGACTTTGACGACGTCGCCGCTGCCATCCGCCGCTTACACACAGTCCTCAAGCACCTCATCGCCGAAGTTGAAGACGCAGACTCGCTGCTCAACTCTGACCGGTCCGCCGTCTACGCCCGCCAGCTGACGCCCGTCATCGAAGACTGCGACTTTACGCTGAAGCAGTTTGACACGATCCTCAGCAAGCATGGCGAGGGCGGCGCCCTGTCTTCCGACGAGAGGGAGCGCGAGCGCGGCATGGTCAAGATGCTGAGGTCCAGGCTCGAGGATCACAAGCTGAGCATTGACATGTTTCTCGACACGGTGCAGCTGCACAACCCCAGCAAGACGCAGAATGTCCTCGACAACGGCGGCGCGAACCTCGACGCTATCAAGGACAAGGTCGACGCTATTGCGGCGCGCATCTGCCCGCGACGGGTCGACGGCGACAGCTTTGGCGACGACGACGACGAGAAGTGGCAGCAGTTCCGCACGGAGCTCGAGAGGGAAGGATTCTCCAAGGATGTCCTGCGACAGAACAAGGTGAGCATTCCTCTTCATGCACGGCGCTTACGGAACGAAATGAGAGATTGGTTCTTTGCTGACATGAAGGATCGCAGGATGTTCTACGTGCATATATCCGCGAGCTCGAAACGACACAAAATGAGACGGGACCCCCGCCCTCGGTTCGCGGTCTGCTCGAACAGGAGACACAGCACCCTCGACCTGATCTCTCAGTCGTTCCCGCGTCGTATCCTGATCGTCAGGACCTGAGCCCCAAAGAGCTCATGCGACCGAGGTTTGACAACGACAAGTACGCCCCGTCGATGAAGATGGCGCGCCGCATGCCCGAGCAGCAGCCTCCGAGCCTGGCCGTCAGACACAGCCAGCTGTCGTACGACAAGCACTCGTCCGACGAGGACAACGAGGGACGCGACGTGAACTCCCTCGCCCTCATCTCGACCCGGGATCTCATGGTCATGGACGGCAGCAATGGCGGGCTCAACGCCCAAATGGGCGCCATGTCCCTCCACCCGCACGCCAACCCGGCCAACTACAGCGTCTCTCCCACGTCGGCCTCAACACGATACCTCCCGCCAGCCGTCGCAGCAGAGCTCTCCTCCTCACCGAGCAACACCCTCTCCGTGTCCCCGCGCTTCGTCCCGCCCCTGCCAACCTACTCAGCAGCCCACGCCTCGCCGCCGCCCCCCTACGCCTCCTCCCCGCGCTCCTCCCACCACCACCACCAGCAGCCCTCACGTCTGGCCCCAGACCGCTACGGCATGGACATCCCCCTCGACGCAAAGTGGACCCGCATAAAGCGCTCCCTCGTCTCTCCGGAGGTCCTCGAGCGCGCCGGCGTCCGCTACGAAGCACGCCCAGACTACGTCGCCGTCCTCGGCGTCCTGACCCGCGACGACATCGCCCACTTTGCAAACCTCTCCGCCGTCGCGCGCGCCCGTCGCGGGTCCCACTCGAACAGACCCCCGTCTTCGTTCCGCGGCGACGCCAAACCTCGGGACATCAAGCGTGACAACTCCGCTTCGAGCCGCAGTCCGCCTGACGATCACAAGCATGCCCATAAGCAGTTTTCCGATTCCGAGTCTGACCTCTGCGATGAATCGGACACTACTGACGACGAGCGCTCGAGGTCGAGGTCAGAGAAGAAGAGACGGCCGTATTTCATCGTTCCTGCGCCGGGGAAGGATCGCGCTAGCCCTGCTTCCACGGTGCTGCCGAAGCCGATTCTCAAGAACAGGAATGAGAACCATGTCAAGTTTGACACTGAGAGGCATGAGGTTACGGCTGACGAGATGGATGAGTCGGCGCGGTCGTCCAAGGAGCGCGAGGAACGGAGGCGCAGGAGACGCGATCGCGGGAAAGAGTATCATGATTCTTCTCGGGATCATCATCGGAACAGAGAGAACGAGAGGGAGAGGGAGAGGGAGAGGGAGAGGGAGCGAGAGAGAGAAAGGGAGAGGGACCACAGCGCATCGCACAGGCATAGGGATCGTGATTCCCGAGGGGAGAACAGGGACCCGCGGGATAGGAAGGACAAGAAGAAACTGGGAACCCTCGGTGCCATGGGCATTGGCGGCGCGGCGGGGAGTTTGTTGAGTGTTCTTACTGAGGCGGCGACTGGCGCTGGGTTTTAAAACTCGAGCTGACCGTCTGAGGAGCATGACTTGTCTGCGTGTACGAGAGGAAAACAGCGAGATGAGTTTGTACGTTACATTCTGTACAGAGCGACGTTCGTTTCTGGGGCTGCGCCCATGATCTTCAGAATGGTTGGACTTTTGACTTTCGAGTCGTCTTGTTCTTCGTTTGCTTCCTATGTACGCCTACATTTATCCTGTTCCTTAGCAAGCAAAGATACCAGTTCGTTTTCCACCCAATGCTTTCCATTCCTATACCAGATACCCTGCATGTGCTCAACGCCGGCCATAATGCTGTAGCGTACTGCCCTGTGACCAAATGATATTGTCCAACGTCGTGCCTGCTGCGCCTGTACTCCTGCGTCGCATTTATCGTTCAGCACGTACATAAATCTCATCACAGCGCCCTCTTCCTTACGACCCTCTTTGCAACCGGCTGCCCCTCCTCCCCAAGCATCCTCCTCATGAGCTCAGCCTTGCACTGCGCCGCCTCGGGGTCCTCATAGCGGATCTGCGTCGCCGGCGGCGGCTGGGCCGCGTCCTCCTGTGCTTGTTGACGCCCGCCCGGCCGCCCGGACTCAAGAGACGCGCTCGAAGCTGCCGAGACGTTGCTCGTCGCGCGGCCGAATATGCCGCGCTTGCGGCGGGCGGGTGGCTTGTCGTCGCTCCCTTCGGGGCCTGTAGGCTCCTCGGACGCGTGGGAGCGGGTGTTCACGAGGGAGGCGATGCGGGAGGATATTGCGGCACGCTCGGCTGCTGTCTCTGCTTCGCGGTTGCGCTTTTGGGCGGCAGGGTCGGGGACCTCGGGAGTGTCTTGGGGGTCTTCGTCTGGGTCTTCCTCCGTGTGAACTTCTGCTGCTTCTGGCGTTGGCGGCTTTGCTGTTGGCTCTGGATCGTTTTCGTTCGGAGGTGGGAGATCGATCGACTTGGTGAAGCCGTCGCCTGCTGTGTTTGGAGCTTTTGTTGGAGGAGGAGGGGCGGTCTTCGGTGGTGATGGGGATCTGTTCAGAGCGTTGGTCGAAATGTCTGATAATGGCGCCGGGAAAGCCCCAGAGCCGAAGCTGTCCTTCAGATGTGTCTTCGCCGTGTGGAAGTGAGTCGATCCATCGGTCCCTCTCGTTGCACCTGCTTCTCTGGCTGAGGGCTCCTGAGTGAAGGCGTCCCCATCAACTAGAGCTCCCCTCGAGGGCTGTCTTGCTAGCGACTTTGAGGACCTAGGAGGAGGCGCTGATATCGTCCTCTGCATGGCAGCCCTCTTATCGTCTTTTGTCCTCAGCTTGGGCGTCAGCGCATCGCTCTGGCCCAGCCCGGAACACAAAAAGTCCGTGACTGGCACATTGAAGCCCGACTCGACGCATGACCACAGCCAGTCTGCGCTGACCACCGGGATCTTATTGTCCCTGGCAAATCTGAGTTTCTCCGGCCGTGTCTCCCTGACAGACCGACAAACCAGCACAGACGTCGCTTCGTTCAGTCGCGAGGCGTATTTGCCACCCATTTGCGTAGTACACTTCTCGACGTGCAGGAGATCAATACCTGTGAAGCCGGCCGTACAAATCGCCAGGTCTTCAAAATCGGCAATGGGAAATCTGGCAAAAGGTCGGCCGAGGACGTGCTCGTTTGGCTGGCAAAGGGTCTTGTTGTGCAAGCACTTCTCGACGAAGAACTCGGTGACAATGTCAATGTACGCATCGGATGGTAGCTGAGGATGTGTCTCCGGCTGGGAAGACTGTGGCACGACCAGGAATCTCTGAAAGGCGCTGGGCCCCCTGGCGTTGACGAGCTGCTCGACCGTGTCGCAGATTGTGCCCCCAAGAGATGCGATCGTATGCGTCAGGACATCTGCCTTCCACGTCTCGAACCCGTCCATGAAGACGGTGCATCCCGTAAAGATGCCAGCTGGGGGCTGCTTCGCCGCGAGGTCAGCCATGGAATCAGCTACCTCCACCCTGTCTGCCGCATCCCTGCCTGCATCAGTGTTCGGCTCCAAAGATGTCTTGCTCCCGAGAATGTCGCCCCAGAGGTTATCCCGCTGGCTGCTCAGCTTCATACTGGCAGTTTTACGCAGCTTGCGCGATCCTGGTTCCGCAGTCGACCTCGATCTCTTCAGAGTGGACGGTCTCTGCGCATTTCGGTTCCAAGCGCCACGTCCTTGCTCCTCGGGGGATAGCACCGGGTCGAAGTACTGTTCGTCGAGAATCATGCCTCGCTCGACGCTCTGGTCCAACCAGGCTAGCGAGACGGTGCGTATGTTCCAGTTCCTGGCGGCTCTGTATTTCTTGCCTTCGGGTTTGCAGACGATGAGATGGGTAACGCGTTTCGTAAGGTCGCCCGTGTAGACGCCACCGTTCTCGTTGATCTTCTCGATGATGCGGTGTCGCTCATCGGCTGCCCATGTTAGACTCGGTGGTCCTTGAGCACGGCAATCGCTCCTTTTCAGGCCAAACGTAACTCACGATCTTCAAAGCCCGTCATGCAGCACAACAGCTTGATACGCTCCTCTTCTCCCGGTTCAGGCCCGCTCGTCTCCAGCGGTTTCAGCTGCCACTCCTTTTCCAGAGCGGCAAAGTCGATCTCGGCGGCGTTCTTCCAGAGCTCGGCGACAGCATCGATCCAGCGGGCGTCCATGGCCTTGATGTCGGGCCTGTCCTTGGCGACGTGGCGGTACTTTGGGGTGTCATATTGGCCGACGATGAGGTGCGTCACGTCAGGGGTTAGGTCGTACTTGTGGACGCCGCCGAGGTCCTGGGCCTTCTTCTCGATCTCGGTCTGGGGGTCATTAGTTTCGTTGCAGAGCTGTGGTCGATCGGGTAGGGGTTGGCGGTGGACATACTCGCTGGTCTGGCGGGATGCTGGTGCAACAGACGACGACTTGCTCAAAGGGCTTTTCATGGTCGACGGCGTTCTCAGCAGGTCGACTGCGTGGCGAGGCCATGATGTAGCACCCGTGGCGAGGGAGGTGGAGGTGGAGGTGAGGAAGGTTGCAGGCAGATAGATACATGGGCAGGCAGGCGAGCTAAGTCTGGCGATTTGCAGTCGCGTCTACAAAGTCGAGGCGCGTTGGTCGTGTTAAGTGGCCGCCCCACGTCATTGAACAGTGCGGGGGCCTGGTGCAGGATGGCTGAGGCTATTTACACACTGTAGTTAGGGGACGATATCGTTTCCAGCGACATGTTACAGGTCCTACTAGGGCCTTAAATACAGTGCGACAATTATTCCGTGCCTGGATTCCCACCCTCGAGGAACCTGAAGAATGTCAATCGATTACCATCTGGATCAAGAATGCTGAACTGTCGATATCCCCAGGATTTATCTTCGATATCCTCTGCTATCTTGACTTTCGGTCTTCCCCGGAGATATTTGTAGAAATCATCAATCTCAGTGGTTCCCACGGCGATCATGGCGGACCCAGTCTTGAATTCTTCTGGGGCGGCACGGAAGAAGTATATGTTGGCGGCGGCTTTGGAACCAGCGGCAACTGAGCAGAAGTATGGCCCGTTATCGTCTGATTCGGTGCCTCCGAGGGTGAAACCGAGGTCGTTAGTATAGAACGCAACGGTAGCTTCGATGGACTTGGACTGGAGAGAGGGAATGATCTTCCACGCGGAGTTGAGGGAGGTGGCCATTGTGATGGCGGGAGACGCTGTTCATGCGAAGACTTGAGTGATGGTGATGATGATGATGATGGCTCACTGACCTCAATGAACAAGGTATCACAGGATCCCTAAACTTGGAGTCAAGTAGTTGCTGCAACTCATGGCCGAAGCATCACGTGGAACCAGGCAGCAACACCACGGATTCCCAAAACTTAGGGCGTACCTAATGTCATCCGTGTCTTGCCCCAAAGCGAAGCAGTGGCTTGGAGCACGCGTCAGGGGCGACGTCTTTGGCGGGGTAAGAGCGCTGAAGTCTGGGAGGTGTGCTGGAACCCCGCCTTCCGTCCTCAAGCTGAATCACCTCACCCTGAGGTGGGCTGGGCCAGGGCATATCAGGGCAGGTCCACCACCACTGGGGACCACCTCAAGAGTCGGGTCAGTCAGGACCAGCAATGTCGACCGTGAACAACCCCGCCATCTTCAGCCTTGTTTCCAGTTCAGAATTTCTCCCATCGCGACGACCAAGCTCTCAGTTCTCAGCAACCAGCACCCAGCACCCAGCACCCACAGCACCCAGCTCACAACCCCGAGCTCCGACAAGCATCATCGGCCTGCATTCATCTCCACCACAACACGACCACCCGGCAATTGAGAACTTAGTGACCCCGAACTCCCCGCGACAGGCACCCCACGAGACCTCCTGGTTGCCCAACTTGCCTGAAGCCCCGATACCACCGACCGACCATTGATCACCAACCACCAACAACAAATATTCGATCACGCGAGCTTCGTGCCGCGAAACACCCTGACACCAAGCCGCCTGCCCTCGAGGGCTACGACTTCCGGGCCACGCGCTCAAGCGACACGAAGCGATCACTCCCAAACCCGGCCAACGTTACACAGCTTGATAGCCATGGCGCCGTCAACGGCCCAGCTCAAAACCCTGTCGGCGCAGTTCGTCTCCTTGACGGGCGCTTCCGAGAGGACCGCGCAACGGGTACGTCATGCCCGTCTGGAAATATCTTGAGCTTCTTGGCACATGTACCGTCACTCGTATGCCAGGTGGAAGAACCTCTTCGGCGAGCTCCCTCCATCTCAAAGTCGCGACATCCACGACAGCTGCCCTTTTAATCGAGTGTTACTTCAAGTGGAGAGCACAGGCGCGCCTCGGCATCGAGTGGCGGACTCGTGGAAAGGTTGTGTTGCATCGGCAGGTGGTTGAGGTAGCTAATCATGATCGCTGCAGTACCTTAAGAATGCCAACTACAAGATGAACGAGGCCATAGATTCGTAAGTCACCTTTAATCCCCTTCCTGTCGGTCCTCTTTCGCCCTTTCCCCCGCGTGCTGTCGAGCACTGTGCCCTCCTCTGCCCAACCCGCCCCCCACCGCCCTTTTCTTTCTTCCGTTCCAACATGGGATCGATGTCCTGGCTCATGGGCCAACCCCCTCCCGACCGGACTCCAGGGTGCGCCGGCCCTTCTCGGACAATTTGCTGCAGCATATATGGCCTCCAGATGCACCTTGTGGGGGCGCCCACTCAATCTGTCGACCGCAACTCTCGGGTCCCCCTCCTCCTTGGGCATCTCCGTCGTCAGCGCAGGAGAGAAAGGCCGAATCGTCGCCGATGTCGAACCCTCGCCGTGAAACAAGCCGCCGTCGCGTATCGTGACCACGGCCGCGATTGCTGCGCCTGCACATGGCCTGCCCGTGCCCTTGCGCCTGGCGCCCACAGCTCGCTGGTTTGATCCGATGCACCGCCTACAGGTCCGCCTAGAGGTCCGCCTACAAAGAACGTCGATCGGCCCTCAATAGTGCCGGCCGTGTCTCCAATGAGAGATGCCACCACTACCCCAAGCCCGCCTCATTCACCCGGTCCATCACACCCTCTCCCCTCCGGATCGTCTCCCGACGTGTGTCCATCGTCGACCTCGGCCGTTGAATCGTGTTTTGCTTGCCGCTTGCCGCTTGCCGCTTGCTGCTTGCCGCTCCTCCCGCTCCTCCCGCTCCTCCCGCTCCCCTCTACTCTTCCATCTCTGCTGCTTCCTCCGCTTGACTTGCTCCATGTCCCGGATCTGATCCCAACGTCGCTCGTGCACCCGTGCCAGCAAGGAGGATGGGCTGGAAGGGCATGAAAAGCGCTCTACCCTCAAAGGGCTTGAGTCTGTGGTCCTCCAAGAAGAAGACGGAGGTCAAGCAGCAACCTGTCGAGCTGAGCAAGGAGAATGGCAAGATCCGATCTGTGTACTACCCCTGGTTCCCCTCCCTCACCGGATGAAGACCGCCCAGCCTGGACGGCGCCACACGCGCGAGTGCTCAGTGGCATATTGCGGGATTGCTTCATTGGGCCGTTCACTGACCGTCTTCCAGATTCTTTGGCGGAAGCAACGGCGGCAGCGGCGCGGGGACTCCCTCTCCACTCGAGGGCGACCTGAACAAGCTTTTTGATTCCCTGCGAGGTATGGTTGTCATTTGTATGTGGGTATAGCTAGCCACTGACGTTCTAGCCTCCTCTGACACCAAGGATCACATGGGGATCGACTCTACCACTAGCTATCTCACAGAGACGTTGGGCGTCAACCCGGAGAATGCCGAGCTTCTAGTTGTCATGGAGATTGTCCAGGCTCCAGCGGTGGGCGAAATTACGCGCAAAGGTTTTGTCGATGGCTGGAAAGGGACTGGGTATGTGAACCTGCCAATTGGGTTCTGGCTCCCTACTGACACCTATCAGGGTTCAAGCGACCAACAAAGACCACGCCAAACACATCAAGTCACTCGTCAAGAAGCTATCCACAGACCAGGCCCTTTTCAAGAAGGTCTACCGCCACACGTTCCTCGCCGCAAAGGAGGAGGACCAAAAAGCCATCAGCCTCGAGTACGCCCAGATCTACTGGGAAACCCTCTTTGCGCCGCCGGGCTGGCAGTGGGCGTCACAGAACCACAACTGGCTCGAGCTGTGGAACTCGTTCCTCGCGGCGAAGTGGACTCGCTCCGTCAACAAGGACATGTGGAACATGACACTTGAGTTTGCGTACAAGTCCCTGGAGGATGAGACGCTTTCTTTCTGGAACGAGGACGGCGCGTGGCCGAGCGTCATCGACGAGTTTGTTGCATGGTGCCGCGAGGAGAAGGGCATTAAGCCAGAGACGATGGACACGGATGCGTAGAATGCCCGGCTGGAAGTGAGGGAATGGAGATTTGGGGAGCTTGGGGAGGAACTCGCCCCAGCTCTCAGGGCTTCGGTCAGTCCTTCGGGACGTCCGAGATTTATCTGCCCAGCTGCTTGGAGAAGGAAGGAGAGCAAGAGGGTTGTGCTGCCGCATCGGTGAGGTCGCATAGCCAGTTTTCGTACCTCCGTGGCTGTTTATGACGAGGGGGCCTGCCGAGGTTTGCCGGAGAAGCAGCCAGCGTGCAATGATCATCAGGGTCGCAACCTGGCAGCGAATGTATTCAGGTCAATCCAGCGCAGAGTAGCACATAACAACAGAAATCAGAAGCACAGCAGCATAAACTCGTAAACGTGTCCCTCTATTTGCCGCAGTTGCAGCTGTTGTACACCTCTCGGCCGTAGTGGCCCCGTATCCTACAGCCTCCCATCTTGGGTATTTCATCGCTCCGGCTTTGATCTTTGTCGTCGAAATCAGCTTCCGCCTCGTGTTGAGGCCCAGGTCTCCCGCCGGCCGTACGACGGCCCGTCTATTCGTCCCTGGCATCCCACTTGATAGCCCCAAACTTGGCAATGCTACTGAGCTTCCCGTCGCCGACCTTGACGTGCGCGCTGCGGATGACGCGCGGGTCGAGGCTGATGGTCGAGCGCATGGTCTGATGGGTCTTGGCCGAGGCGTCGTAGCGCATGACGAAGTAGTGGCCCTCCTTGTGCTTCATCTGGGCGCGCGAGATGGGGCGCGGCAGGGCGAAGACGCCCCAGTTTGCGAGGCCGCGGATGACGCCGCCGTTGCGGAGGATGGTTTGGCCGGCTGTGAGGGCGATTCTGGTGTTTTCGTTAGTGCTTTTCACGGCGGGTGATCGGTTGCGCGATGGACGGGAGCCGGGCGTGATTGTTGGGTTGATTGTTCAAGGGAATGGTTGATCGGGGGAGCTGGTGATCGCGTGACGGAGGGTTGGGGGGCGTACTCTTTCACCTCGGCGAGGTGGCCTGGCCGGACCTGCGAGTGTTAGATTTGATCCGGGTTGGAGGCAGGAGCTGGCACGCACAATTCCTATGAGTTCGTACAGCATTTTGGCGGCGACATTGATGCTTGGTGATGGCGAGGTTCAAGGTGAGGTCCAGCTGTGACGCCCAAATTTTGGTAGACTCGGCGTTTTCCGAGTGGGGCCACTTTGTGGGGACCGTGTGTCTTTGGACCACACACAGTACGTGCGACTCCTGATGGACCCCTATTCGACCAGGGTGTTAAAGATGACCAGCTGAATCACGATCAACATGATTGTCCTAGAATTACATGTTTCGGCCTCACTACGGCTGTGTGCTATTCGTACATGCATGTACACGCGGGACTAGCGATGCAGCACCAACTGGTCACTACATCTCCTGCTTTTCCGTTTCGACCAATCTGTCGAGCTGCTCATCAGGCCTGCGCACCGAATCCAAATCCCCCATGGATCGACTCTAAATTTGCTGCTTCATTCCCGCCCTCCAAATGCTCCACGGCAGCTTCCAGCTCGCTCGCACGGCAAACGGGTTAAAGTTCGCCTTCTCCAGGTTGGTAAGGTACTCCTGCGGCGGGATCGCCTCCATGAGCACACTAAAGCTCTGTCGGATGTCCCTCGCCGCATCGCTTTCCCCCTCCTCGTACACGTGCCCCTCCTCGCCCTCGTGCTCAAACGCGTGGCCCGCGTCCTTGCCGAGTTTCAGGTTCTTGAGCATCTCCCGTGCCGTGATCAAGTGGTCGTTCGCCCGTGTGGCCACCGCGAAAATGGCATCCTCGAACCCCTCGGCGTTCGGCCCCTGTCGGAACACGTCCTCCTCGCGCACGTTGGCCTCGGAAAGGACGTCCAGCGGGAGGAGCAGCACGGGATCTCGCCCGCGACCAACCTGCGCGGCGCCATCTGGCGAGGCGACGGGCTGCTGCGGCGCCGCGAGGACAGGCACGCCGCGCAGCACGGCGACGATACCCGCCGCCTTGCCGATGTGGCTGGCGAGGTGATCTGCGTGGACGGACTGCACGGGCAACGCGGCGAGTGTGGCGTACATGAGCGTCGCGTACGTGTTCTCGGCGTACTCCTCTAGGCTTGCGAGCGTCGCGAACGGCCGGTTGTCCATGTGGCGCTCGCGCGTGCGGATGATGCGCTGGATCCAGAACTTCATCTGCGTGGCGGACGCGCGGGAGGCGCCGGCGCGGGAGCGCAGGGACGTGATGGCTTCGTGGAGGAGGAGGCAGGTTGGTTCGGCGGGAGGGGTGCCGGCGAAGGTCTTGTCGATGGACTCGCGCCAGAACTGCATGCGCATGGCGCCGATTGTGGGGTTCGTCACGACTTCGGGCAGGCGGACGAGCTCGAGGTTTAGGGTGCGGAGGGCGAGGTAGGCGTCGCGGACGTGGGAGGGGAGGGTGCGCTGGATGAGGTGGGCGTCATAGTCGCTGTGCCTGGAGAGGGCGTTAGATTCTGGTTGATCTGTCGAAGCATACGGGTGTCCTACTGGAGCTGCCGTTGGCAGTACTTCCGCGCCTTGTCTACGTCGGCGTCGGTGACGATGCCGCGGGTCCCTGGTTGGGCCCGGACAGGTCGAAGCCTTCTCAGGCCATGGCTGAGAAGTTGTGGGCGATTCATCAGGAGACGGGCTTGGTTGTGTGCCCCATTGCTGAGAGAATCGAGGTTGGAGTTTTGGTGTCGTAGAGGTGATGCCTCGACACAAAAAATCGGGAATGACGTCGCGAAGAGGGAAGAGGAAAGCTTACCTAAGACTATTGCTGACTATCGTCAAGCTCTCACAGGCGGGGCTCCACAATTGTTCGCTCTGAGCTTCAACACATCGAAGTGACCATTCTGTACTTTCGAGGAACGACTTAAAGAGTTGGCTGGACCCATGGGATGATGTACTGAGAGGGACATATATCCGACGTATAAAACCCTTCGTACACTTCGTCATATCCAAGCTGGCGGATTGGCCCATCTGAATGTCTGGTGAAACACCAGTCCTCGTACCACCCGCTAGTCTCATGGGTGAGGTACTCTCCCGTGTACATGTCGATGACCCTCACGGAGCTTCTGGGGCAGCTCTTCCCCATGTAAGTCTCACGAAAGAAGTCAGCCCAGCGTACTATATGATTCAGAACCAGAAGATCGAATGTTTTTAGCTGGGGAAAGTATCTGATCTCAGGACTGCTAAAGCGGTAGAATGTTTCTTCATAGTCGTTCGGGCTCCGCGGTGACGGGTCGCAAGATAGACTGCTCTGACGTGTTTCGTGGACTCAATCTCGGGAAATCTTTGCGAACCAAAGTGCAATCGATTTGGATAGTGTCGAGGTCAAAACAGATCCACATGAAGCGAGTTCCCTCGCGGAAAGCAGGTCTGTAGATCCCTGTCCCGAAGGTGCGAGACTCGTGACATGCCTGTAGTGAAGCCGGCGGAGGGGTGGGAGAGGAGTAAGAGTATTTCGGTTGCCCGAAAGTATGAGTGGCACGGAGGACGATGACTCGAGGTTGAGCAGACATTTCCCAGATCCGAAGACGCAGTTCCGGGGGGAGATAGGAGAACATGTGAAAGGCCGACATTGTGAGATAGTCGTGATGTTTGTTGCTGGCTGGCATTACAGGATAGAGTGCGGCACCGCGGGACGGGAGGGAAACCCAAGAAGAGACTATATACAAGCCACACTCCGGACATCCTTTTCTGTGAGTCAGTCACTCTGAGGCATCGCCATACTATGACTCCTGGGCTCTCAGTTCAAGAAGCTGGATCTGCTTTCTAGCTCCTTCTACTTTCGTATACTGTGCCTCGAACATGCTTTGACGTGTTCGGAGACAGATGACACGTGATATTCCTGTCGTGCTGCGTACCTAGGTAGGTACCTACCTACAGTGACATTATGATTGCTAAAGTGGATTCCACTGAAGGAGCGAAATCACGTGCCGACCCGACGCGATCATCAGTCGCGCTTTTGGGTCATTCGCGTCTCCCCACGAACATGCGTGCCCCAGCTGACCACACGCCATCCAGCCAGCATGGATCACGAGCCCCCAACGAAGCGGCGACGCTTCTTTGCTGATCCAGAGGACGACACAGGCAGTCACCTCTCGAGCCCGGTGCTGCCCACACCTCCGACGCACCAGAAGACTCGATTCTTTCAGAGCCCACCGAACGCCCAGTCATCGCAGATCAAGAGTGAAGATGCTCCGGCATTCCCTTCCTCACCAATACCCGCCCGTGGCCCCCTCGTTGAGCAGTCTATTGAGGATGCATCAAACCGATCTGCACCTCTTGAACCCAAGCGAGAGGAGTCCGCTGTCACTTTCGACCAGGAGACGTTCGAGAGCTTCGTCGGCGCCAAGGTGGCAACCGAAACGATGAATATCATTCGCGAAAACTGCGGCGATAATCTCGAACGAGCAGTCAACATGTATTTCGATGGCACATGGAAAGATTTCAAGAAAAAGAACCCTTCGATCAACGCCTTTATTCGACCTTCCGTGGCCACCTCTTCCACACAGCAGACACCCGAAGACTCGCCAAAGCCGATCATTCGTCGATCGATGCCCGAATCACGATACGTGGGTGCCTTTGGTGTGGAGGGTTGGGCTACGAGAAGCGGCACAAACCTGTTGAAGCACGGAGACGTGGTCAAGATCGAGCGGAAGAAGATGCAGCTGGCCAAGGCAGCCCGCGGTTCAGCCAAAGCCGTTGCATCCGCCCACAAGCTCAGCGCGGCCGCCGCCGCACGACGAGACGACACCATTGTGCGGTTCACCACCAGCGGTGGCACAGAAGTCGGAAGGCTGGCAAAGGATGCGGCGAATTGGGTGTCAACCCTGATCGACCAGCGGGCGTGCAAATTCGAGGGCACTGTAGTGTACGCCCCTGACACGCTGCGAACCAATGATACCATCTTCCTTCAGTTGCGGTGTTCCCTCCTGGCTACAGCCTTTCACAGCAGGGCGTTTCAGGGCGAGGACAACAACAGGTCGGCAGGCTTCTTCGACCAGGCGGAGTCTATTGAGGAGAAGGACCTTCGTCTGCGCCAAGTTGCGTTGGTGCGCCTGTTTCAAGAGGTAAACCTCGACCCTACGCAGACCAACGCCGCATCTTCGAAGCAGAAGCGCCAGGAATTGCTGAAAGCTGCGGAGATGGATGAGAAGAAAGAAAAGGAGGCGCCAAAATCGACCGCAAAGGACCAAGGCTCGACGCCACAGTCCGATGAGGAAGATGGCGAGGAGCTTGAGCAGGATCAGCTTGATACCTTGTATAAGAAGGCCCAGTCTTTTGACTTCAACACCCCAGAGGCTGAACCTGCGGATACCTTTGCCATGAGCCTTCGACCGTACCAAAAACAGGCGCTGCACTGGATGATGGCCAAGGAGAAGGACCTCAAGAGCAACCGCGAGCCGAGTATGCATCCTCTTTGGGAGGAGTATGCGTGGCCAACGAAAGACTTTGATGATCAGGATCTGCCTCAGGTGCAGGACCAACCCAATTTCTACGTCAATCCGTACTCAGGCGACCTTTCGCTTGACTTTCCGACGCAGGAGCAGCATTGCTTGGGTGGCATACTGGCTGATGAGATGGGTCTTGGCAAGACAATTCAAATGCTGTCACTGGTGCACACCCACCGCTCCGAGATCTCTCACAAGGCCAAGGCTCCTAAGACGAACCTCGACTCGATGATTGACTTGCCACGGCTGACATCAAGTGCGAACAATGTGCTGCAGGCCCCGTGCACTACACTGGTCGTCGCTCCCATGTCGCTGCTAGCACAGTGGCAGAGCGAGGCCGAGAAGGCGTCCAAGGAGGGAACTCTGAAGACCTTTATGTACTACGGGGCCGACAAGGCCAATAGCAATCTGCAAGCTCTGTGTTGCGAGGCCAGTGCGGCTTCAGCGCCCGACGTGGTCATCACAAGTTACGGCGTCATTTTGTCTGAGTTTACCCAGATTGCGAACAAGAAGGGAGACAAGTCGTACCACAATGGCATCTTCTCACTCAATTTCTTCCGTGTAATTCTTGACGAGGGCCACAATATCAAGAATCGACAGTCTAAGACGGCCAAGGCCTGTTACGAGATTGCTGCCGAGCACCGATGGGTGTTGACTGGCACACCCATCGTCAACAGGCTGGAGGACCTGTTCAGCTTGGTGCGCTTCCTGCGCGTTGAGCCATGGAACAACTTTTCGTTCTGGAGGACCTTTATCACAGTTCCTTTCGAGTCCAAGAACTTCATGCGGGCGCTTGACGTTGTGCAGACCGTGTTGGAACCATTGGTGTTGCGGCGGACGAAGGATATGAAGACGCCAAACGGCGACCCGTGAGTGCTCAAAGCACGAAGCTAGGTACTGAACATCACTGACCCTTGTAGACTTGTGCCCCTGCCACCAAAGAAGGTTGAGATTGTCGGCGTCAAGCTGGGCGAGGCCGAACGCGACATTTACGACTACATCTTCCTGCGGGCCAAGCAAGCGTTTTCCAAGAATATGGAGGCAGGCACCGTCATGAAGTCGTTTACCAGTATCTTTGCCCAGATTCTGAGGCTGAGGCAGAGCTGCTGCCACCCTATACTCGTCCGCAACAAGGACGTGGTCGCTGACGAGGAGGAAGCTGGCGCTGCGGCGGATTTGGCGGCGGGCTTCGCCGACGACATGGATCTCAGTGTCCTCATCGAGCATTTCTCCGCCGACACGTCGGAAACGGAGACGAACCCGAACGCGTTTGGCGCGCATGTCCTGGGCCAGATCCGCGATGAAGCCGCCAGCGAGTGCCCAATCTGCTCCGAGGAGCCCATGATTGAGCAGACAGTGACCGGGGGTTGCTGGCACTCAGCCTGCAAGAAGTGTCTGCTGGACTATATGAAGCACCAGACAGACCGCCACAAGGTACCGACGTGCCCCAACTGCCGGGCCGAGATCAACTACCGCGACCTCTTCGAGGTTGTGCGCGACGACAGCGATCTGGACATGTTCCAGAAGCCCAGGATCAGTCTCCAGCGCGTGGGCAAGAACAACTCGTCCTCCAAGGTGGTTGCGTTGATCAGCGCCCTACGCGAACTGCGACGCGAACATCCCCGTATGAAATCGGTCGTGTTCAGCCAGTTCACCTCGTTTCTGTCCCTGATTGAGCCGGCGCTGAGCAAGTCGAACATCAAATTCATGCGGCTGGACGGCACCATGGCACAAAAGGCTCGCGCGGCTGTGCTGAATGAGTTTCAGGAGTCCAACCAGTTCACAATCCTGCTTCTAAGTCTCCGCGCTGGCGGTGTTGGTCTCAACCTGACTTCTGCAAAACGCGTGTACATGATGGACCCGTGGTGGAGTTTTGCCATTGAAGCTCAGGCCATTGATCGCGTGCACCGGATGGGCCAGGAGGACGAAGTCAAGGTCTATCGCTTTATTGTCGAGCAAAGTGTGGAGGAGAGGATGCTGAAGGTGCAGGAGCGGAAGAAGTTCCTGTGAGTTTTGAGCACGTTTGCCTCGTTGATCACGACTAACCTCCACAGGGCGACATCTCTCGGCATGATGAGCGACGAGGAGAAGAAGCACCAGAGGATTGAAGACATCAAGGCGCTCCTCGATTACGAAGTCACGTCCAAGTAATCACACTCACGACCAGATCACGATCGGTTTCACAGCCTCGACTCGAGGTCTCTTGCATTTGTACGGAAAAAAGCATGTCCTGGTTTCATAGGGCCACCACCCAAGGCGGGGTTGAGCATTACAGGGCGTTTTGGTAGTTTGATTGTTCGGGGCGGGACCTGTGGCACGCGGTATGCCATTGTTACCTAGAGCTCACGAGCCAAATTGTACATTTGGGCGCGCAAGTCATTCTGGCTGATCTGGAGTTCTCCCCAGGCGCGCGTGTGACTATCACCTGACCCTTGGCACATGTTGAGTGTCTCGCCCACGGACAGAGTGCAGTGAATGCCATCAGTGAATAACAGTCCATCGCCGCAGTCAACATGGCAACACCGTCCCTTCCCATTTTGATTCATCTTGCCGTCGCCAGGAACCCTTTTACTCTGCCTGTTGTCGCCAGAATGCTCCTCCCACAACAACAAGCCTAACCCCCAACAACACCACCAAGAAATGGACACACTCCTACCACTGCTCAAAACTATAGCCCACAACCGCCAGTCGCAGTCTACGCCTGACGAACGGAAGCAGTCCCGCGGACGCTCCCGCGGCGACAAGAACAACGGTGAACTCGAGGTCCTGCTCCTCCTGCTTTTGCGCAAGGGGATGGAGTACGCGGCGAAGCGATACCTGGCGTCCGACCACGGGACGAAGAGGCGAGAGGACGGGCAGCATGCTGTTGATGCTGATGGGCTGGAAAGGCTGGGCAGGGCTATTCTGGAGAAGTTTATGGGGAAGAATGACGGGAAGGAGAATGACGGGCGGAGGCGTGGAGGGGAGCGAGGGCGGGATGAGGAAGGTGGGCGGAGGGGCAGAAGGCATGGAGAAGATGAAGGTCGACGACATAAAGATCGGAAGGATGGGAGGGAGAAAGACGACAAGCATCGACGGAGACATCGAGATGCTTCTTCCGAGTCTCGATCTCGTCATCGATGGCAATATGGCGACCATCATGGCCGGAACACCGGTCGAAAACACGACATGCATCACGAACAGCAAGAACAAGAATCGCACCGACGACATCGACGCCGACATCGCCGTTCGAATCTCGAGCTTGAAGATCTCCGCGTTCGGCTTGAGGACATGTCGGAGGCGCTCATTGGGATGAATGAGAGGCCTGTTGGTCGCCCGGGACACGAAGGGTGCGAATACTATGACCTTTTCGTCGCAGCATCCACGCCCCTGCAGGACGCCATTGGAGGTGTGCTGGGACAGATGAGGGAGGTGGAGGGTAAGAAGGGGCGTGGACGTCGGAGGCATGATGACGAGCACAAGGAGAGACGTGAGAAGGAGGTGCCGGAACCTGAGGTCAGCCGGGGGCGGACGAGGAGGAGGCAGAAGCACGGTCCGTAGAATGGGAATCTCGGCCGGCTTCTTTCTTGTCATTATGGCCGCTAGAGCGTTCGGCAGTTGACGATACATTTGGTATGACAAACACATTTATCCCAGTCGGAACCCGAAGCGAATGTGAAAGTTGACCCTCGTAGCTGACCCGAAGATGCATCCTCGCGTCCGAGAGTTCACGCCGAGAAGTCGGATCAGGTGCTTATTTCGTCAGACCGCAGGCAAAACGACTGACAGAGAAGGCCATATAGTCCAACAAGCACTCGATAACGCTGCGGGTTATCAGACTCCGTTTCATCATTGACAAACACCATGCTGATGCCATACACCGGAGGGTGCCTCTGCGGTGCAGTCCGCCTGCGGATCTCATCCGAACCAGTGACGATTCTTTCCTGTTTCTGCGAACACTGCAGCAAGGGGGCAGGTGGTACGAACCAGCTGGTGAGTGTCCATATTGTATTGTCGACGGAGGATCAGAAATCTGATGACTGTAGCTCGCCAAGTTCCCAGTGTCAAGTGCTGAAATCACAGCCGACGAAGGAGCCATTGGCGAATACAGCCTACACGACACATCAAGTGGCAACTCCAAGACTAAAGCTTTCTGTCGCACTTGCGGATGCCCTCTTTGGACAGTCCCTGAATCGGCCAAGGGATCATTCCTCCTCGTTCGGACAGCGCTGCTTGTAAATGGGTAGGTCTGGTAACAAGCGCAGGGCAAGCTGAGACTAGACTAACGCGTAAAAGCTTGGAGATGCGCCCGGACAACGAAATCTTCGTCAGGAACCGACCAGCATGGATGAGTGCCACGAAGGGGGTTCCACAGTGGGATGAGATGCGAAAGCACGTGAGGAACACATGGGGAAGGAAACCCGATCGTTAGCGTTTCCGATTGGCTCGGAGTCATTAGAATCCTCGGAATGTCTCGGAACACAGGCACCTCATCTTCCTTCACATCACCTAACCTATCCTCCCTCCGGACCACTGTGATACCTGGCACGTATCCGCACACTCACCATTCGATTCTCCGAGATCAGAAGAACGGAGCTCACTGTTCGTTATTGCGGAGCTCCGAGCCTTGTAGGTCGACGTGTAACATCCAACCACGCATGCAAGGACCCGAGACGAAACGCGATGGACCCTCCTCGGAAGAAGGGAGCAGCTGCATCCCCTGGCCGTGAGCCTCGACCCAAGCGCCTCAAGATTGACGTCGCTTGCGAGACCTGCCGCGCCAAGAAGGTCAAGTGTGATGGTGTTCGGCCCTGTGAGTGATGTTGATGCCCGCTCATCATGTTCTCTGAATAGCTGCTCTGTCACATATTCCAGATCCAAAGCAGCTGACGGTTGACAGCCTGCGGATACTGCTCCCGAAAGTTGAGCCTCCGGGACAACTGCCGCTACAGCAACGATGCCAACCCAGAGAACGCCTCAAATCAGAAGAACAGTACCCCTAGACGCGACAGCCGCCACTTGCAGCCACCGGCAAGCGGTCCGTACCGTCCAGCCAAGCCCCCAGGTGTCAGGGTTTCAGGGATGGCCTACGTGGGCCCCATCCAGCCGTTACTGACGCCCAGGGTCTCATCGACTACGAAGCCCCCTTCCAATGGGACCCATTCACCGGCCGGATCGACCCCCGGGAGTCGAACCGGAGGGGACCCTAGGTCCCGTTCCCGTCCCGGCGCACCCGTCATCACGACAAGCCCCTCCGTCATCGACTCGATGACAGCGGTAGTAGACGAGGGAACAAGCACCCGTGAGTTCTTCGGCAGCAGCAGTGCCGGCTCCTTCACGGCACAGATCAAAAGGGCCATCGACGCCCGTCTTGGCAGGGCCAACGGCGGGCCCCCTCGTCACCCCGCTCCGTCTCGCTCTGCCCTCTCCAATGATGTCGACCCACTCAGGGGAGAACACCGCATCGGATGTCTCGTATGTGCTGCCGCCGCGCAGGCAGGCCGACCACCTTATGGATCTGTACTGGTTTTATGTGGATCCGCTTTATCCCTTTTTGAACAGACAACGTTGGAACCTGACGTATAATGCCATATTTTCAGGCGGGTCCATTGATGCCGATGAGAGGATATTCGTGGCGTCGCTCAACGTCATCTTTGCTCTGTCGACGCAGCTCCTGGAGGCTTCAACGCCGCAGCAGAGGGAGGAACAGAGTTCGATTTACTTTCAGAGGGCGCAGGACCTGTTGCCGATGAGCCCTTGGGATGCTGGGTCCATTGACTTGGTGCAGTGTCTGCTGCTTACGAGCCAGTATCTTCAGAGTACCGACCACCCGCATCAGACTTGGATGGTCGTCGGGTCTGCTATTCGAACGGCACAGGGACTCGGATTGCATTTGCCGGAGACCTCTGGGGATCGAATAGATCTGGGCGAGCGAGAGCTGTTGCGTCGCATCTGGTATGGATGCGTGCTCATGGATCGGTATGTTTTGCCAAGACCCCTTGGCTTGCTCGCGCTGACATGGATAGCATGGTCTCCGTAACACACGGCCGGCCTGCCATGATCTCGGGACAACTAGCCACCGCTGTTCCCCTGCCTCTGGCTTGTACATCGCCGGTGTCTGGAGCAGAGGCCGTCTTGGGGAGTGGTGCGGGTCATGCCGCCTTCTTCGTCAACTCGGTCCAGCTGTATGAGATTATTCATCGGACCATCATCGCCTACTACGGAGGAGCCAGTGGGCGCCCCAAGGGCAAAGAGTCACAGGGTTCAGATGATGGAAGCCCTGATGGTGATGATGAAGACTTTGACAAGGTGGTGCAGCTTGATAGGTCTCTCAGTAAATGGGAACAGCGTCTGCCGGTTCACTTGAGATGGACTTCACTGGAGACCACGACGGATGATATTTCGAGGCGCCAGTCTGTCATTCTGCGCATGCGGTACGTTTACTTTCGGCTCATTTTTGAATGCACTTGTCTGACTGCCACAGCTTCTTGCACGCCCGTATCCTCCTCCTGAGACCTGTGCTGTCGCGCTTCTGCCTCGCGCCGCCTACCCCCGCCATCACATTCGGCCTCAGCGACAGCCTCCAAGCACGCGTGGTCGAACAGGGCGCCCTCTTCTGTGTCTCAACAGCCCAGAACATAATCGCCGTGCTACTCGAGCATCAGACGTCGGATAGCACCATTGGCCTGCTACCTGTTTGGTGGTACCGGGTCTACTACGTGTACTCGGCAGCAACAGTGCTCATCGCCGCCAAGCTCCGCCCCGAGATCTTCCCGGCCGCCGAGATTGGCCGCTCCTGGAGTCAAGCCATGGCGGTACTCAAATCGCACGAGCGTTTCGGCCAGTCGGCCCGCCGTTGCGTTGCCGCGCTGCACATCCTGTCATCCAAGATGCTCGAGGTGGCGCCCGGTGCTCCAAACTCAGGCCTCGCAAGCAGGAGGCGGAGTGTCGGCGAGGGCGAAGATGGCGTGCACCTAGCTTTCGACGCATCGAACCAACCGATCCCTGACATTCAGCAGCAGCTCGTTGACGAGTTTGCGCCTCCCTTAGCGGACCTTGGCGAGCTTGACCTGGCGGAGTTTGATTTTGATGTTAATGACCTGTCTTGGCTGAATGACATGCACGCAACATGGGAGCTTCTTAACGAGTAATGAGCAGGGTAAGTCAAATAATATTAAGACATTTCAAATGAATAAATCTATTCAAACGCCATCTTGTTCCTGACGCTTCCAAGACCGCTAATCGTCACCTCAACCACGTCTCCGTCATTAAGATACTTAGGCTCCTTCATCCCCATGGCCACGCCCGACGGCGTCCCCGTCAACACGACAGTACCAGCCTCAATCGTCGTCCCCTGGCTGAGAAACTCGACAATAGCCTCGACGCCGAAAAGAAGATCGTCCGTTCCCTCGTTCTGTCGCTCCTCGCCGTTGACTAACGTCCGCAGCCGCAGCGACGAGGCGTCGCCTACCACGGACGGCGACACGAGCACGGGGCTCAGGGGCGCGAACTTGTCGAAGCCCTTGCTGAAACACCACTGCGGGACGCCGCCGGCTTTCTTGGGGTCGCGCTGCCAGGCGCGGGCGGAGACGTCGTTGCAGGCTAGGTAGCCGGCTATGTGGGAGAGGGCATCTTTTTTGGCAATGTTCTTGCCTGTTTTGCCGATGACGAAGGCCTGCAATGGGTGAGAATTATGTAGAGATGATATTTGGGGTGCTGGGACTTACGAGCTCGCCTTCGTAGTCTATTGTGCCGTCCTGGGCGATCTTGGGGATGGGCACGTCCTCGTTGTGTCCCGCCACGCAGGTCGCGGGCTTGATGAAGAGGGAGGGGAAGGGCGGTGGTGTGCGGCCGCCTTCTTTGACTTTTGAAAAGTCAGATGGGCTTTTGGATGATATGCATGAAGTAGACTCACTGTGCTTGATGTAGTTGAGGCCTATGCAGCGGATGATGGGCACGTCGGAGGGGCGCAGGATGTCGCGCACCTCCTTGACGTGGATCTTTTCGCCCTTGGTCAGACCTGACACTGGGCTTTGACCCTTGTACTCGACGGCCCAGAGATCGTTGGCGGCAACGCGGGCGGCAAAGTCATTTTCGTCGGTGATTTGGGGGTCTCCAAAGGTTTCGTTGCCGTTGTCGTCGACGAAACGAATGAGGCGGGACCAGGCGTTGGTAGACATGATGTAAGATGTGTTGAAATGGGTCGACGAAGATATTTTCGTCATGAAATGAAATCTCACTATCAGCCCAAATGATGAACATCACCAGCTTCAAGTAATGCGAGGCAGCAATGGGAGTGTCGGCGATGGTGTTTCGTGGTTTCGCCTTTTTGAACCAATCATGAGCCGTTCCGTTCGGAACTCATATCAGCGGCAAATCCGGAGACCATCTCAGCCAAATCCAACGGCTCGGAACGAATGACAGGCCGGGAATCCCGGAAACCGTTCAGGCCCCCCCCCCCCCCCCGAAACCAGTCGAGCGACTCCCGAAGGTGGTGAGCCGATGAGACCGACCCTGGCGCCGCCGAGAGCCGTTGCTGACTTTCGGGCGAGCCCCAACTTCTTCTCCCCGTGTCTGGTGTTTAGGAGCCCGGGTAGATGTTGAAACGAACGTATGATCATCTTCATATAGACTTACTTTGTTCATTCATCACCGATTTCACAACTTTGCCCCATCACAAACATTTCGACATCAACCACAGCACGCAGCAAGCACATCATCATGGGATCAAACACCAGCATAGAGGCGCCCGCCCAAGTCACTGGCGCCACGGACGCCGAGACGAAGGAAATGCAAGACTTCCTCAGCGTTCTGCCGTCGCAGAACCTCGAGCCGCTGTGGTCTCAAATGAACGTCATGGTGCCGCCGAACCCCAACCCCACGGCCAAGGCACACATGTGGAAGTACACCGAGGCGCTGCCTCACCTGCAAAAGGCCGGCCAGCTTGTTCCCGAGGAGAAGGCCGAGAGGAGGGTGCTGATGCTCGTCAACCCCAGCATGCGTAAGGCGAAGCCCCTCGGAATCGGAACGGAATGAGATGCGATTATTGACAGGTGGTAGAATCTCCTTACACGACGGACACCATCTACGGCGGTCTTCAGCTCGTGAACCCGGGTGAGACGGCGCCGGCGCACCGCCACCTTGCGTTTGCGTGCCGTTTCATCATTGACGGCGAGGGCTTCACGGCCGTCGAGGGTAAGAAGATGCCCCTTATTCGCGGCGATATTGTCACGACGCCGATCTGGCACTGGCATGACCATGGCAACGAGAGCAAGGACCCCGTCATCTGGCTTGACATGCTTAACCTGCCGCTGTTCCGTTTCGCACCCGTTCACTTTGCCGAGGGCTACGCCGATCCGCGGTATCCCAGCGCGTGAGTTCCTTCGATTCTCAATTCCCGGTCCTCGATTCTCGAATGAACGAGATCAGAAAACCTTCAAAAAAAATATTAACGTCACCCAGCGCCTGCGATCCCTGCGAATGGCGCCACCCCTGGGCCCCCGTCGAGAAGGCCCTCAACGCCGACCCCGGCCCCCACGCCGTGCACCACTACCGTAACTCGGACGGCAAGCCCCTCTCCACGACCCTCGGCGTGCAGGCCGAGCGTCTGGCCCCCGGCGCCGAGGCCAAGTCGCGCGACAGCTGCTCGTACATCTACCACTGCTACGAGGGCACGGGGCGCACGGAGATCGAGACGCCGGCCGGCGAGAAGAGCGTCTTCCGGTGGACGGCGAGGGACACCTTTGCTGTTCCGGCTTGGTCAAAGGTAAGGCATGTGAATGAGTCGGAGGACGAGAGGGCGTATCTGGTTGCGTGTCATGATGGGCCATTTTTGGATATTTTGGGGCTGAGGAGGCCGATGAGCTGATTCTCCCATGCTCTTGATGTGGGAGGGGGAGGATGTTGTGGCTTTGAAGGTCGGACGAGCATTAGCGCGCGTATGAATACATGTTTCTTTGGACCAACGGTCGACTCTGCTCGGTTCGTTCATAATTGCATCAGGGCTGTGTTTCGCGGGTGTGCTCGTTGGTGCTGGGGGCATGGGAAGCGTGACAGGCTGCCATCATGCAGGCGGCCTGCCGCTTGGCCGATCATCAGGCGGCCTCGTTGGTGGTATGTTGCATGAGATTGTGACCTCCTCATTTTTCATCTCACTGATGCCCGCCCTTCTCCGATGTTGACCTAACAATCTCTTTGTCCTACAGTGTTTCAAGTATCACAAACAAAGCCATCAGGTCCTCTGTTCCCAACTGAGCCGAAAGAGTCAATAGAGCCGACATCGCTTACCATGGCGGAGCTCATCGGCCTTGTCGCCAGCAGCCTTGCCCTCGCCGAGGCTGTTGGCAAGGTCGGCAGAGACATGCTCAAGCTCAAACGCCTGTGGGACGAGGTCAAGGACGTGCCTGAGACGATTCAGGACCTCTTCAAGCGGCTTGATCTTATCCTGCCCATGGTGGCGCGCATAGCTCGGGATATCGAGACGGGCGCCACTGTCCTCGAAGATATGGAGGCCGTCGAGGGTTGTATTTTGTCGTGTCAGCAGTTCATCGCGGATGAGGCGGCCATGATCAATGATCTCATCGTGCAGATCGACGGGACGAAGCGGTTGAAGAGAGTGCGGCATAGGGTCCGCGTAGCCTTGAAGCAAGACGTCCTGGCACGGCATGAGAAGAAGCTCGAGGGGATGATACAGGTTTTGATGCTTGCACATTCCGAATACTCCAGGTTTGCTGAACCTCTGCAAGTTAAAGATGGTATGAAACGTTACTGATTCCACCCAAAGGGCTTGCACCAAGGCTATTCCCATGGTCATTGTTCAGCATCTCTCCGCTTCGGGATATGTGGCGAAACAAGATAAGGGTCGAATTGAGGAACCCCAAGAGAAAGCCCTCGACCTGAGATTTTCAAGTGACCGGAGCGGTGTTTACACTTCCGGAAGCTTTACTTCTCACGACACTACGATGGAGCTGCCACATAGGGGGCAGTCCTTTTTCGGGAGTTTCATCAGCGCAACACGTACCACGCAGATCGCGTATGAAACGTCACAATGGAAAACTACAGGTATTGATTTCGAGACTTCACTGCAGGATCTTCATGTGCGTAGCGGCTCGGGCTGATCTGTTCTAGAGCGTGGTTTCCGCTTGCAGCCCCCCTGGTGGTTGACGCAACGGGCGTGGGAATTCCGAGTGCTCTCAGGTTGGCAATTTCATTTCAGAACTTACAACGTCGTCACCGAGGAATCATCTGCCTTTCTTTGTGCTGAGCGCGGCGATCTCGAAAGCTTACTCCAGCTTTTCGAAGAGGGAAAGGCGTCACCGTTCGACGTCTGTGAGCGTGGCACGCTCGTCTCAGTAGGTACCCTGTTCCGAAACCCGTGTCCTGGGGTGTCTCTGACTCTCACTACCCCAGGCAGCTCTGAGCATGGGCGCAACAAGAACTGCAAGAGCTCTCGTCCAAATGGGGTGCCGCATTACCTACGAAGAAATGTCCACTGTTGGGTTGGGCTTCCGCAACGTGAACCCGATAGTCCACGAGGGAAACTCGCAGGCACTTGCCGGGAAAAGACTCGCCGACTTTGACGATTTCGCCACTGCACAAGGGTTTTGGGATCTCGAGCGTGGGACGCTTAAACGCCAGATGTCATGGATCTTTGCAACCATCGACCTCCATGGCGATTTCTTGAACATCTTGCTACCCAAGGTTTCGCCGAATCATTACTACAAGCCATTCCTGGATCGTTTGAGATTCTTGCGACACGGAAGAGATGCCTTCAGAGAAGAAACGTTTGCGCTGGCTCTGTGGCGAAATGGAATTACTTGCCCCGAAGACATCAACGAGCTCCGACTTCACGGGTACTCGTTCATACATATTTTTGCGCACCTTTCATTTCGCGAAGAGCTTCGCAAACACACGAGAGAGGCCAGACATCGCTCGTTCCCGGCATACTACCCGCAATCTTTCGACAACTCGAGGAATTGGAGTTCATGGCGAAAATGGATAAGATCAGAGGAAAGAGCAGCTGGCAACGTCGACTGGAAGCGCCGGAGGCGTGAAATCATCCGCGTGACTGCAAACTGGAACTCGAAGAATGGAGGCTCTCCTTCGTTGCTAAATGGCGGCAGCACTGGGGAGTCGAAAATATTTGACTCTCTCCTGCTAGCAATTCTAAATTCATGCAGAGAGCAGATACTTATGGACTCCCACTGGGTGTCGTACCAGGTGCTTGACGGAAGTACCCATCAGTGGCGGCTGATACCAAAGGAACGTTTGCTGAATGTCATGATTCAATCCTGGCTGGAAGACCTGAACGAGAGTGGCATTGATCTAGAGTGCTATGGGCGGGAGGAACTGGCTTTGCTCAAGGCCACCAGCTACGTCAGTTGCTATCAGTACGGCCAAATTCGACTGGCAGAGGCAAGTTCCCATTGCGGGCGTTCGAACACAGAGTATGACGACAGCTTCCGCTTCCCGAGGCTCACAACCTTCAATTTCGGACCGCGGCCCAGCGACTGGCGCTTCATTTGGGACTGGGAAGGGGAGGACTTAGCAGGCGAGTTTTGGGCGGCCATCGAGAGTCCTGCCGTATCCATCCCTGGGGCTTGGGTTGACACGCCAGATGATTTCTTTTGGAAATTGTGGGAAGAAGATACCTTTAATCGGTTTCTCTCCGAGGACATCCTGGACTCGATACGTGAGTCAAACACCCCCTATGATATCTTCCTCTTCCTCATACTCATCTCGCACAACCCTCTTCCGCTCAGCCTTGCTAACTCCGCACAGCAGATCACAAAATTGAAGACAGCAGCCACCTCTGATATGCCTCTGGTCAGCCTCACTCTCTGAGCTCTCAGACCAAGACATCATCTCCGGCTCCTCGAACATGCCTCCTTGCATAGTCGGATCAAAACACCCCACCGGATCAAAGCACTCATCCAGCCCCGGCTCCATAACCATCTCAGGAGGAGACAAAAACTCGTCATCTACCGGCATGGGTACAAACGGCACAAACACAGCCCTCTCCCGTCCTCTCCTCACATGCCTGTCCTTATGCCTCTTCGTATGCGCTTTCGGCACACTCTCCGGTCGGTGGCGCGGCTTGGGCACGTGGCGGGGATGGCGGGCGTGCTTGGCATGGTGGCCATGGTGCTTATGATGATGCTTGTGATGTTGGCGTTTGGGCCGATGACCTTTCGTGGTTTTGGTCACTGTTGTCTTGGGCGTGAAGACGCAGTTGAAGCAGCTGTAGAGGAGGGCCAGAGCGACGAGGGCGCCAACAAGGGTGCCGATGAAGAGGCCGGCGATGCGGCCTCCTTCGGGGCTTCGGCGGTGGAGATTATGAGAGGTGAAAGAGACAGGCGCCATGATAGACAGTGTCGGGATGCTGGCGCATGCTGGGTCGGGGATATGCGTTGCTTTCTGCTTGGCATACAGTCTTTGGTGTATATCTGGGGCAGATCGGAAGGCATTTTGTATGTACTTGGAGCAACATGTTGGCTTTACAGGCAGGGTCGTGGGGGTGCCGTTGTTCACCAAGCAGGCGTGAGCTAAAACGGGAGAGCTGTCGCCCTGAGCAAACGCCCGACATCACCACGATCGATCTCACAGCAAATCCCGGTAGTCGCAGGCTTGCTTCATGAGCAAAGTGTGTAGCCGTCCGACCAGATCCAGAGCCAGGTCGCTGGAAACCAGACCGTGACACGAGGAGGTAAGAAGCTTCCAGTTTGCCAAATCGACAAACCGCACGACATCAGAGGGAGGGCATCACGACGTGGACCTCATAGGACTAGCAACTTCAAGCTGGGAGCAAATGAGAATAAGATCAATTTGGGCAATAGTACAATGGTCTGGACTGCCGATAAGTTTCCATTTGGCGACGACTCGCCCGCGTAAAACCACTTGGAACGAAAAAACAATTGACAAACCACAAGCAATAGAAGCTGACACAGCAAGGAAACATCGCTAAGCCAACGTATTTTCACGACACTAGACGTACATGGAACGTTTCGCCTGGAGCTGTCAGTGAGGTGTCGCAACATTGGCTTGCCAATTGACTCACCTCATACTGGCAGGCATTCCGCTGTATCACGCAGCAGCTGGGGCGGGAGCGGGAGCGGGAGCGGGAGGCGGCGCAGGGGGCGCGCCTTCGGACGATGATTTGGAGCTCTTGGAGCTCGGCCGTCTGCGATGGCGACGGCGGCGGCGACGATGACGGGCCTTCCGCAGGGCGTCGCGGTAGATGTACAAGAAGACGCAGACGCCGATGATGAAGACGCCGAGGAGGACACCCAGAACGATGCCGACGGTCCTATTGGTGTTGTTGTTATTCGACGAGACGGAAATCTGTCTGCGCTCCAGAGGCTGTGGAAGTGTTGCGAGATATCGGACCACCGCACATGCCCCCGAACCTGATGCCGTCTCGAGCCCCGCGTTTCGGGCTGGCAGGGCAGGCGAGCGGCGGGCTTTCAGTGGGATATACATGCGATGAACGTGCGCTGAGGGTTGGGCAGCAATAGGAGGCACAGAGTGCGGGGAGGGCAGGAATTGGAAGTACCAGCATGAGAAACAGCAAAGCGACTCGAGAAAGACCAAACCCCAGGGACAATATCCAATGCAGACAAGAAAAACAAAATGGAAGACGCACGACGTGATGCCAGCACGACATGCGCGATATTTAAACGACGGGCGTGGGCTTCACTGCATCGGTTCGTCTCGCTCGCACGATAGGACGGGCATCGCGACGCAACACGGCTTTCCGCTTGGGGCACCGAGCATCGCGCATCGAGCATCCCACGGGGAAGCGGAGTTTCGTGCTTCCTGTCGCCGGTCTCTCTCGATGGGGTGACTGGCCAGACGCACGTTGGCCATGCAGCTGCTGCTGCACCACGTCGTTCGCTGACATTGAGCCGATGCGAGGGTGAGGGCAGCGGCAATGCTGGGTGGTTGGGCCGCTGCAGGTTTGATGCCAATGGTTTATTAGGCCGCCCGCAGACGGCCTTGGTGGCTTCGAAAGGGTTCTCCTGGATTGAGCCGTGTCGCCCGCAGGACATGGGGGTCGAAGGATGTGTTGGGGTTCATTCGGCTCTGATGTTGCAGCGTGGAGAGTCGACGAGACGCCGCCTGGGTGGGTGGTCGTTGGCTGGCGTGCTACCGCCGAGCTCCAATCGTCAGGATGAGGCTGGCGATGCGTTCCTGATAGAGGTGTGTGTAGAGAATTCATCGGTCGGGCTGCGCTGGGGTACCAGTCCTCGCTGGTCTGCTGCCACGATGTTGCGCCAGTTTCCTTCCCTTCGCTTTCTGATAGATGACGGCGAGGCTTGACAATTGACATGCGCTCGAGTCATCGATTGCCCGTGTGAAAATATTGAGCCATGGCTAGCAACCGCTGGGCCGACACTTGTCGGATGCCTAAATGGTGATGGATGGCCTGAGATGCTGAGCATGGCTGTCTGGAACAAGCGTTAGTTTGCATCGGTGTCTGACTGAGTCACGAAAGGTCTGCTCCAAGATTCTCTTCCAACTGGACCGTCTGTATGCTGTCCTCTTGTCGAGGGGATCATCGCCAAGATGTGTCGATTCGAGATGTTGGTGTTGTGAGTCTGTTGTGGGAATCTGGGGGAAGGGATTCCACCCAGGGAGGCAATTGCCAGGCAAGAGCCAGGGACATCTACATCTGCATGGCTCCACCAGTTCCTGCCCCATGTTCCACAGTCTCTATAAGCATCGACACGATATAGTGCACTGTATCGCCTTTCTTCTGCCCCATGCATATCCATCTGGGCTTCGTCTTCTCACCGGCATCGCCAGCATCACCAGCATCGACATGTCGTCTAGTTCTTCGGTTTATGATACCTCACCGGAGATGTGGGATGAACTGAAGCAAAAATACAACCAAGATGGCCGGGACAGCACACCACCGGGCAACACCGTCATGATCCCTGAAGTCCGGCAACTTTCCCTTGACCGACGACAAAGGCCGCAACCATGATTTCGACTCTTATTGTCGTGGATTTCCCCCAAAGAAGCCTTCATCTACCACAATATCCCCAAGACTGGCTGAGGTGTCCAACATGGCCTTCGAACAAAGCGGTGCTCTGCAGCCTTTGAAGCTCGCATTCCAGGACTCGGCCCTCTTTGCCGGCGACGGATTTGGTTCCAGTCCCTTTGTTCGTGTATTGTCATTCACGGCATATTCTGTATCATATATGTCTCCTCAGTCGCTGGGTCTGACGCAAAAAAAAATTAATCAGATATCACGCCTTGTTCGAGATCGAACCTGCCTTCCGCTCGGAATCGTCACCATGTGTATTCTGCTCACCCGCTATTTTCGGTGTTGGCACGCGCTCGAGCAAGAGCAGAAGCCAGAGAGAGTGGATCGGGGAGATCCGGAAACCAGACGAGAAAGGCGCGGCCAACATCCGAGAACTGGTCACCGGTACCGCTATGTCGTCCGCTGCGCCAACCCCTACCCCGGGACTTGCCTCATCGGCCCGGCCATGTACGAAGTCGACCACCATTTTGGCCTACCATGTCCAACCTGTTTGTGCACCTTCACCGAGCCTTCGAATCCGCCATCGTCCGTCAAGGTCTACGCACCTGACCAAGGGGACAACAAGAGAGACACGCCCATCACCCGCTGGCTAGATGCTGCCGCCGATGCCTACACCACCGTGTTGTGCGAGTTCCTCATCTCCATATTTACAAAAGGCGATTTTGTCTACGATCCTTCTGATCTCGTTGGCCGGTGGAGGGTCTGCAACATTGAAGCTGCCTGCGTCTTCGATCCGCAGCATTTTGATACGAATTCGGTCTGTGACTGTCAAGAGTCTAACGAGGCGCCCGAAGTCAGGAACCTGAGCCACGCCATCCGTTGCCGCTCCACTCGTCGCGTCGCTGCTGCCGACGAGATTTATTTCGAGACTCACGGACAGGCTGCACCACAACAGTCTGCTCACTCTCGACGCGAGGCCCTCAACCGTGACTATTTGGAAACCCATCCCCCCACCCAAACGGCCCATGGCTTAGATGGGATCCCCGTCCTGCCATTTGGGCCCGACGTTCTATATGACGCGGGTTGCACTCCTGGAGAGTTGTTTGCTCACATTGACGATGCCGTTCAAAGCTATGGCAGCGAGGATGATTGGAATGCCCTGCATGACAGCCAAGATAATTCAACCACGTCTGGTCTCGCACAGCGCACCGAGATCCTATCCATCGTGGCTGTTTTGTTGACTGAAGACAACGGTTTGCCGAGGCGGCAGATCGAGAAAGTTTTTGGCAACTTCATGAACCTCTTGCGACCCGCCGACGCCTTTTTCAAAAGAGCGCCCGTCAACAAGAGCTATGGACACGCCATGTTGACTCTTCTCCAACTGAAGACTTTCTCTGCCGGCCGTCACCGTCAACAAAACCCTCTTCTCAATCCGACACGCTTCCTCAATCTCACCCTTACCCTGAGACAGAAGCGCATGCTTCGGTTCCGCGACGAGAAAGTCTTCGAAGATGCCATCATGAGAACTTTGGAGCCGGTATTAAAGGCAGAGCTCGATGCATACAAGAATCCGAGGTGCCTGCTGTGCAAAGACAAACTCATTACATGCGATCGATCACTCTCTGAACAGCAGGAACTCGAAAGTTCGGACGATTATGAGCGATCTCATCTTGCTATCAGGGTCCTGTGCAAGAGCAAGCATATCTTCTGCACGAAGTGCTGGATGGGCTACTGGAAGGCGCAAAGAGCTAGCGGCCAGCCCGATGTGCGATGCCATGAGTGTGATGACAAGCTGCCCCTCTGGCAACCGAACCCTACTCCCGCGCTGCAAGAGGGCGAGATATTTGATCCCTTCCACGCGTCGGCTTCCGATGAACCTCGAATGAACTGGCCCTCGCTGGTTCCCGCGCAGCGGCACCCGCAGGACTGGGGCGTTTGGGATCCGCTCCTGGGCGCCAACTTTGAGCCTCGGGCTACATACCCACAGAGCCCGTCACATTTGAAGGGGTCGAACGGCACGCTCGATAGGCCGTCCATTACAACAGGAGCACCACGACTTCGCTTAATGGATGACATGCACTTGGTGGGCCTCGGTACTTGGATGAACGACAGAGAGTTTTCTTCAATAACTGAACCTGGTCAGATCAACGACCATCCGTTTGCGCAGCAGCGTGCGGGAGGTACTGCCGGGCGTGCCGGGTGGACGGCGGCGACGAAGGCCATGAGGCAGGTTGCGCGGGCGAACCCTGGGCTGCAGGTCAGAAAGGGACTTCGGTTTGTCGGCCAGACGCGTGAGCAGAGTCGGGCTGCTTATTTGGAGAGGAAGAAGAATCGGTTGGTAGGGAGGAGTGGCTTTCGGGGAGGCCGTGTTTAGTGAGTTCCAAAGACCCTGATACAAATCCATTGTTTAGTTCATCACCTGTCTCTCACTGTGATATTTGCGTGACGGATTTTAGGGTGACATGCGCACCCCGCTCAATTCAGGGGCTGTCGTATTGAACTGCATGCATCGCAGACAAGCGTCTTTCGTGGAATGGGCAGAGCGCAGCCCTCAGGATCTGTAGAACAAAGGATAGAGCCCCATACTTGAGGCGGAACAAAAGCCCGAGCGCACGGATCAGTCAAGTACGCGAAAGTCACAAAGGTCCTTTGTCCCGCTGGTATGTGTTTCCTGTTGCGCCGTATGTGATGGAGACGGATGACGACGAGGATGGCTTGGGATGCTGCGTGCTGCGGGATGTTATTTTGTCTGAACATCCATCTTTTTGACGCATTATCAATTTACCTCTCTGCTAGACAAACTAAACCCATGGAGTTTTACTCGAAGATTGAAGAGAGCGGCCACACCTCAGGGCCTCAACAGGAACGATGCCTTCAGAAGACTGAGAACCACGACAATTTCTTTAGAGAGCGAACAGAAGGGAAATCGAGCACCATGGCTTACGCTTCATCGAATCTGAAAGAGGCCAACATCCCTCCCTATGAGACCGATGAAATCGACAACGACCAGGCCCATGTTAAGAGGACCGAGTCCGACTCACCTGACTTACTCGACAGATGGCCTAACACCGACGATGAAGCTCACAGTAAGTCCTCCCGATGCAAGACCAGTGAGTCTTCAGTTCTGACGGTCTGTGTTCAGTTTTGCGCCAAGCCGTTTACAGAGAGAGAGATATCTTTCCGTTCTGCAGCGTTGACGTCGCGTATGCTTCCATATTCATCTCCTCGGACACCGAGCAATTCGACAGCGAGGAGGCCGACTATGGATTTCCCCATCGTTATGAGCTTGGAGGGGTATCTAGCTACAGTGATGTCCCTATTGAGCCCTCTGACGACTATTTCCGGGAAGGCGGGGATGAGCCCGTTGAGCCACACGCAAAGCCATGGTGGCGGTATAGATGGGCTGTTTGGCTTGTTGTAGGTATTATTATCATCATGCCAGCTCCTGGGGCGAGCTCTCAGAGGGCATCGAGGTGACGGACTGGTTATCTCTGAGAAGGATGCCACTGACAGGGTTTTCCAGTGAAGTGATACTGTCTGGTGTCGCTTGGAAGGCGTTTGTGATTTTGGCGTCATTGAGGAGGGTAGCGGGATTCTTCAACTCGGGTGCATCTTCTTCCACCCAAAAGCAGTGTGCCAATCATCATCTCATGACAGATATGGAGAGACTAATGGAAATTCAGCACGGGTCTGCCGTGGGATGGGATGGCAGCCATCTCAGTTACGATGAATCTATCAACCCGCGCTTCATGGCTACCTTCCTTCCATCCCTGTGGCCCTATCCCTTGGCAACGTGTAAAGGTTGACTTCTGCCTGGAGCTTCTCGCGTGCAGAGCCAGTCCTTCGTGATGGCGCGTGCTGGAATCAGCAACACGAGGAGAAGCAGAATGAGGCTGCATGGAATGCAGAGATGAGGGTGATTGAGGAGCTTAAGGCACTAGCCACCAGGCGCATCTCCTTGAAACCAATTGCTCTAGGTTGCGACGAGTCTTCTGTATCCCCCTCTCTCTCTTCTATCCCTGGTGTTTGTATCCTCGCCCTTCTCAATACTGTTGGGCGTGTTATCACGCCAGGGAGGAAAGGCGCGGAGTCTAGGGCAGCCCTGAGGACCTCTGGCTCAGCAAGGCTGGCAACTGGTACTATTTGAAACCACAAAAGTGAGGATCATCAATTCACTATCATCGAACCCCCTTGCCTTGTGTTGGGTTGAAGGGAGCCGAGCCAAGGCACACTGCGTGACGGCGATGCTTAAAACGACCAACAAGGCAGAACGGAAATGCTGGGCATCATTGCATGGTGTCAAATGGTTGCTTCGTATTCAGTCAACCGTCAATACAGCCTGACGTACTAACGGAATGCCTCATGACCCATGGCAACTTACTGCGGACGACTGCAGAAGTACATCTGGTGAACATCTTCACGCCGACGTTGAGTCATGAAGACTCTTCTAACTGAGACGTGACAGACGTGATGAATGATATTACTCGTGGCTATAAATGTATCTTAGGCACCCGTGTCTACCTGACCTGGTGGGCGGCCATTCATGTAGATACGCGCCCATGATGGAGGGCCGCTTCAAAAGGCCAACAGAATGATCGAGACCAAGCTGAATCCCCCCTCATGGAGCCTTCGGGTTGTCTGAATTATAAAATCAGCAGCGGACCCAGCGACATTGTTTCCCAGAGGATCATCCGTTTGGACCACGATATCTGGTCGACCATGGCTTCGCTACCATACGAAAAGTATATTTCGTCTCAAACAGGGCCACAAACCTACTGACAGATTCTCAGGATTGTGAATTCAGAACCCTTCAAATTCCTCGTTGGCCCATCGAAAGCCGAGTTCGAAATCCACGCCAGCCTCGTCGCCGAGCAGTCACCGGCCCTCGCCAGGCTCGTGACCGGCGACTTCATCGAAGCCCGCGAGCGCCGCGCATCCTGGAGAGACGTAGACGTCGACACGTTCATCCGCTTCAGCCAGTTTGCGTACACCGGCGACTACGACGGCACGCTGCGCCGAACCTTCGCGACACCCTCATTCGAAATCTTCCCCGCGGCAGCCAGCTATGGGACGCGCCCGACATATCCTCCGCGAATCATCCTGTACCGGGAAGAAACGCCGCATGAAACGCAAACGAAGCAAATGATGCTGTGGGAAAGATTCCGAAGACTCTACCCGGCTCCCGACCTCGTGGTGCCAAAGAACGGTCGGGGCGACAACTACAGCGAGGAGTTCCTCTGCCACGCCCGCATGTACGTCTTTGCCGACTGCTACGGCATCAGCGCGCTTCAGTCTCTGGCTCTCCAGAAGCTGCACCACGTTTTGAAGCAGTTTGCCCTTTTTGAAGAGAGGATCGGCGATGTGGCAAAGGTCGTGCAGTATTGCTATGAGAATACCCCGTCGCTCAGCGCACGGAAGGACGCGCTGAGGAGATTGATCGGACTGTATGCTGCGTGTGCGGTGAGGGTGCTGTGGACTAGTCAGGAGTTTGTAGATGCTGTTGGACAGGATACTGAGTTTTTGGGTGATTTGATTACGAACTTGATGGAACGACTGGATTGAGCGAGGTTAGGAGTGTGTATCAATCAGACCGAACCAGCATTCAGAATGGAAATTTGAACATGCTCGCGCCATGACAGATCAGCGATATCAGGCCACGAACCTGACTGGCCTACTTGAGTTCGTATGCTGTAATGTCAAAGGGCACGGATGGATGCTACTGACTAGATCTCATGACTCCCCTTAGATCCACTGACGAAGCCAAGCCAATTCGCCATATCCCGCAAACCTGCTCTTGTAGACTCGATACCCAGCGAACCTCATCAATCTGCCGGAAACCAAACGTGGAGAGAGTGGGACGGCACCCCCAGTCCAAGTGCCGTCAGTGGCCGGGATGAACTCAGTGCCGCCAAGCGACATGGTGTTCTGTGGGGAAGACAAGGCGCGTCGGTGCTTCATCCAGATGAAGTACCATCTTCCCCTTATTTCTAAACATCAATTTCGCGCACCAAGCCGTATTCTCGATGAGAAGTTCGGACGCACGTACGGAATTGACAATGCCCAGTCGTCTGCCGTGCTGAGAGCCAAGCATTTGCCGCCCAGGTGCTCATGTGCTCAGCATTTCAGCATTAGCGGTAGATTGACCACGGGGAATCTCAGATTCGACGAGAGATCGTCAGTGGAGATGGCGCCTTTTCGACAACCGTGACAGCGGGTGCGGGTGTGCCGCTGTCGAATCCAGCTAGACGGGCCCGTAGCCGGGGTTGCCGGGGCAGTCCCGGCACGACGGGGAGGCCTCGGCCGGTGTTCCGATGAGATGAGGGGGATTGTCGGCATAAATACTGTGGGCTGCTGTTGTTGGTGATGTTCATAGCATGGCTCATCAGTTCATCGTAGATCATCGCCACCATGCAGCAACGCATCTCGACTCTTCTCTCTCTCGGTCTGGCTCTCGCTGGCCGTGAGGCTACTGCGCAGTTTGTTTCCACAAATGGCGGGCACTTCCAGGTTGATGGCAAGGACTTCATCTTCGCGGGCAGCAACGCGTACTACTGGCCGTTCAGCAACGTGGGTATCTCCCACGTCAGATCACCTGCCGATCATCTTTTAACGAATAATTCACACCCAAGCGGATATCGAGCTCGGCATGAACGCGGCTCTCGACGCTGGACTGACTGTGTTCCGCACGCGGGGCTTCAACGAGGCCAACTCGACGTTTGACCCCAGCGGACTCCCCAAGTACGGCGAGGGCGATCCAACGACGGTGTTCCAGAAGTGGTCTCCCGATGGGTCTGTCGAGATCAACCTGGAGCCGCTGGACAAGGTAGTGGCAGCGGCTGAGAAGACGGGCATCAAGCTGATTGTCACCCTGACGAACAACTGGGCCGACTACGGCGGCATGGACGTGTACACGACCAATCTCGGGTTCAGGTACCACGATGATGTGAGTCAAGCGAGCGAGACGTGACACGAAACCTCCCGCAGAGCGACAGTTGCACGACGGAGCTGCTCGTCGAGTGGACGGATGAGATTTCGACGCACGTCAAGAGAGTTGACCCGAATCACCTCGTTGGTACGGGCGGTGAGGGAGCCTTCAACCGCGAGTCGGACGATCACTTCTACAACGGCGGCGACGGCAACGACTTTGATGCCGAGCTCGCGCTGCCGAACATTGATTTCGGCGTCTTCCACTCGTACCCCGACTGGTGGAGCAAGACTGTCGAGTGGACGAACCAATGGATACGAGATCACGCTGCGGCTGGTCGTACGGCCGGCAAGCCTGTGGTGCATGAAGAGTACGGGTGGATGACCGACAAGGCGCGACAGGAGCAGCTGGGTAAGACGACGCCTGAGGGACGAGTTGAGGTTCTCGGCGGGCGGCAGGCGATCTCGATTGAGGAGAAAATGTCGGACATGTTCTGGCAGTATGGCTTCTCTGGCTACTCGTCTGGACGGAACCACGATGACGGCTTCACGATCTTCCTGGACGATGGCGAGGCACAGACTTTGGTGCGTGACCATGCAAAGGCTGTCAATGATGTATTTGCATGATGAGTTCGGATCTGACGGCGGGACCGTGATGTATATATGCAGCCCTTTTCTCTTCGACTGTGTTTTATTCAGCGCTCACCGAGTCACCGAGTGCTTTCACAGCAAATAATTTCCCACGGAATTCGGTCAGCTCGGTCAGCACTCACAACCAGGGGCCAGCCCCGTCTGTGCCCTGTCTGATCTACAGCGATCCGTGTTTCCAGATGGCATCCGAGGTTTCGGATTCGGGGCCAAGGAGCTCAGGAGCTCAAGGGAGCCACTGAGAAGACGGGACCGACAGAACGCGCCGTGTGCCATCCTGTTTCTTTGACCCTCCGACACCTCTTGGGAGGCATCTGGAGCATGCTCAAGGACACAAAGGAGGGGCGGGCATCTCCTTCGCTTCTACCTTTTCTCATCTTCTGCGACCGGCTACTCGTGCTCCCATCCCAAGTCCCCATCGCTGGCCGTGTCGAAACCATGGCGAGCTGCCCTTTCAGCTGCAACGCCGTGCGCCAAGAATAGGGGTTCTGCCTTGTGTTTGGTGTTTTGGGAGGGAAAAAGCATTGAGCCGAGGACCAGAGAGAAGACCAGACGAGACAAGGCGATACGATACGGTACGATACGATACGACTGCGAGTAGGACCTGAGCGACGATCCTACTTCTTTTCTTGCCTGCAGCTCATCAGCGATCGAGTCTGGGGTTGCGATTGCTTCATTGTCGCCGTCTGGATGGCTGACTCTTGATCAATCGTTCCTTTCTTCATTCGTCTCCTTCGACCTGGCTTTCAGTCCTGGCCTCAGTCCTGGCCTCAGTCCTGGCCTTCAGTCCTGGCCTTCAGTCTCGGGCCTTCAGTCTCGGGCCTTCAATCTTTGGCCTCCAGTCTTTGGTCCTTCGGCTCCGTTCATTCGGTCCATGATTCCTGTCGTCCTCTCACGGGTTCAGTCTTCTGCCTGAGCAAGTCTGCCTGCCCCATGCAGTCGTCGCAGTCATAACCATCAAGTTCAGTCCTCGTCCTCGCTGGCGATGGCACTTTCACTCCTTCTGCTTCTCTGCCTCGCTGTGCTCGCGCGCGCGTGGCCCCAACTGCCAGCCGACGATGGGAGTTTTGGCAGCTCGGTGACGCTGCCGGTGCCGGTCACCGGTGCTCGGGGGATTCAAGATCACGATGCATCAAGGCGGCAGTTGCCCGTTGATGATGATGACACGGGAGCCTTTCTTACGCTTCCCGTTATTCACTCGACCAAGCGCGGCGTCTTTGGCCGGCAGATTGAGGTTGACCTTGCGAACCGCTCCGATGTTGCCTACTATGCGCAGCGTGAGTCTGAGTCTTCATCTGTTGTATTTCAATCTTCTTACTGACGACCAACAGTCAACATCGGCACACCGCCGCAACCCGTCTACGCGCAACTAGACACGGGCTCCTTTGAGCTCTGGGTCAACCCAGACTGCACAGTATTGCGTCCTGCGGACCAGCGCTTCTGTCAGGCTGTAGGCGTCTATGACCCGGCCGCCTCATCCTCATCAGCGCGAATCGACTCAACAGCCTCCCTTCGGTACGGCATCGGTTCCGCCAACATCACCTACGTCCGCGACGATGTCTCGTTCGCCGGATCCCCCGTCCTCTCGCAGATCCGCTTCGGAACCGCCACAGCAACAACAGACCAGTTCGCCGGCATCCTCGGCCTCGGCCACGGCCAAAACTACACAGTCGGCTACCCAAACATGATGGACGAGCTCGTCACCCAGGGCGCCATCCGCACAAAAGCCTACTCCCTCGCCCTCGGCTCCAAGTCCGAACAGAAAGGTCTCCTCGTGCTCGGCGGCATCGACACGGCAAAGTACTCAGGCGACCTGACGCCCCTCCCCGTCATACCAGCCGACGACTCCCCCGACGGCGTCGCCCGCTTCTGGGTGAGCCTCTCCTCCCTCGCCCTGACGCCCCCGAGCGGCGTCCCTCGCACCCCCTACGCAGCCGCAGCCGGCCTCCCCGTGTTCCTCGACAGCGGCGCAACGCTGACCCTCCTCCCGCGCGACCTCGCCGACGCCATGGCCGCCGACTTTGGCGCGCCGCCCAGCGCCGGCGACGGCGCCTTCTACGACGTCGACTGCGCCATGGCCGACGCGCCGGGCACCATCGACTTTGGCTTCGCGGGCGTGACGGTCCGCGTGCCGTACCGCGAAATGGTGCGCCAGATGCGCTCCGACCCGCCGCGCTGCGTCCTGGGTTTCGTGCCCGACGACGACTTTGCGCTGCTCGGGGACACGTTCCTGCGCTCGGCGTATGCCGTCTTCGACCTCGAGTCCGACACGGTCTACATGGCGCAGTACCGGAACTGCGGCGAGAGGCAGATGGCTATCCGCCGGGTCGAGGACATTGGCGCCATCGTTGGGCTTTGCGAGACGGGGGCGCCCTCTGGGGTTGGAGCTGGCGGTGCGCCTTTGCCTTCGCAGGTTGTCGCTGCGCCGGGTTCGGTGCCTACGGATGCGACGTTTGTTGCTGGGCCGGGGCCGGTGCCTGTGGGCGAGTCGGAGGCTGTTTCATTATCATCATCACGATCTTGGGCTTGGGGGTTCGTCATCGCCTTGGTCGTGGGTGTTGTGGCGTGATCGATCTCGATATTATCATTCTCGAGCACATGCTGCAACGGGCATTTAGCTTAATCTACCCTTTCAAATCCGTCTTGCCATCTGCGTGTCTTGCTTGGTTGATCTCATCGCCGACAGCAGCCACACTGACCGTGACAGAAAGGTCTACTTCCAGAAAAGTTCAGGATCTTGTCCCGCGAGCCACTTCTCCATACACCCGTACATCCGCCCCCAAGTCTCCTGGTCCTTCACCGTCGCGAGTTTCGTGTCGACCTCGTAACCCAGCGACGCCTGCGCGGCGCCGAGGTAGCGGTACCCCTCGGGGTATCTGGCGAGCACCTCTTCGGGGAACGAGGGCGCCGTGCGGCCGTCGACAGGCACGACGCGATCCTTCTCATACACGAGCTTGACGAAGCGTGTTTTCCAGACCGTCTGCCCCTGGTGCTCGATCTTGCCAGTCGCGTCGAAACCCTGAGAACGGGTCGCTGTCTGGCCTGCTGTCGTTTCCTCCCTGACGTTTGACCCAGGGGTGCCCATGTGCAGCCCGTTCTCAACAGCGTTTCCGCTTCCCGAATGCGTGTCTTCTTTAGGACCCTCCTCGAGTTTGGCCTGGCTATCTCCCTGGCCGTTGATCCGGCTAACAGGCTGAGCCTCGCAGAAGAAGAGGAAACGACAGTCACAGTCGACGTCAAACCCCGGTCCACCGTCCGGAGAGGCGAAACGCTGAGTGATGGTCGCCTTCATCTTGCCGAGGGCGCGACCCTTTTCGCGGTTGAGCTCGACGAGCGTGCCGCACTCTCGGTGCTGGATGAAGGCGCCGGCGGCCTTGCCGGCTTTGGAGATGGCGATGAAGTCGTCTACTGTTCGGGGGCCTGACCAGGCTGTTCTCAGTTAGTATAGGTAGCATACCTAGGACGATGGACGGCTTGAAAAGCATCAAGAGAGGATTGGTATGATGAATAATGGGCAACAGATACATCTCGACCTAATCAGGCTATAGGTAGGAAAGGATTCAAAAAAAGGGGCTGCAGGACTTACTCGTCCAAACGGTGGCATCGTCCGCGAAGAGAGACCGAAAGTTCATCCACTCGGACGCGTCACGGTAGACGGGCCAGCCCTTGCAGAGCTCCGAGACGGCGAGACGGTCGAGGAGGTCGGCTACGGTGCCGTTGATGTGGTCATATTGACGCGTGTGCGGCTCAGCGGGGGTCGTCATCCTGCTGATGGGGTTTATGCTTCAGGGGCGTCTTTTGTCCTTGATCGAAACTGCTGGGAGCTTCATTTTTTACTGTCATGATGGGAACGGCAACGAGTTTTATATATCAAGACTCCTCACGCCATGCTTGTCACTCAACGTATTGGCATCTGCAAGCGCAAACGAGAAACAACAAGCCTAGCCGTTTGACAGGCGAATTGCAGCGGTTACAAACAGGTGGATATTTGATCCCGATCATTTCTCATCATGTCAGTTGGCCATGTGAAGGAAGACGACCGACTCTCCATCCTTCTTGGTGGAAGAACCTTCTTGGTGGGAGAACCTGCACATTGGTTTTTTGGCTTGGCCATGCTGAATAGGCAGCTTGCAGCATGCGCGGAGCAAACTGCTTTTTTTTTTTTTTTTTTTTTTTTTTTTTTTTTTTTTTTTT
>NMXI01000074.1:0-145175 GCA_002851675.1 Verticillium nubilum
GATTCCTCTAGCTCGGTTAATTTCTTCGAATTAGTAGTAGTGTCGCGTCGAGCAGGTACTCCCTTCCGACGCGTCGCTAGGGTCGAATGAGGTACGCTGAAGATCGAAGCCGCCGACCGAATGCTAAGAATAGGGTCTTGTTCGAGAGCCTGGATGGCAAGGAATAATTGACGTTCTCGAGAAGGTGTTTCCATTTCTTCTCGTGGAGATGTTTTTGTTTAAATGGGGATGGTTACGATTTCGTGGTCGGGTGTCCAGCTCGCTTGTCTGTCCAGCTCGCTTATCGTGCACGTTATAGGCTTATATTATTAATAGGAATACTAATATCGCTATTCTTCTATTTCTGCTTCGTTAGATTACCCCTAAAGTTAAGAATAAAACGGATTTAGCTAGCTCCGAATACTTTAACCTATAACGCCTTTATTAAATTTTAACGACTAGGTATAGAGTAGGCGTTAGAGAGCTATAATACCTAACTCTAAGCTCGATCGATACCTTCGACTCGATCTATTATAAGAGTCTAGCGTTAAGGATCCTATTACTTAGTAGAACGGGCGCTAAGAGATATATCCTACTATTAGTAAGCTCGCTCTCGATATCTTAGCGATACCTATAATATCGGTAAACTGCGAGAGGGCGTTTAGTCTCGCGAAGTTAACAATAACGTTATAGAGGGCTAGAATAGCTCTAGAGACGTTAGAAGAGCTTTAGTACCTTAATAATTAGCTTCGTCGAGGGGCTATTTAATTAAGAGGGCTATATTAGGGTATTAACGGCGTTAATACTAACGATTCTAGATAATAGGTGAGTCCCTAACTATTATAAGGGCTTTATTATCTAATAAATAAGTTAAATATTTGCAAATAGAGTTAAATAAATAAATACGTCGATTTCAGCGAGCTAAATAGTTAAATACGAACGCTGTATTTAACTTATTTGATCGGGGTACAATACTGGACGACCCCTCACCACTGTCAACAAGCCCGGCGCTGAAGGACCTTTCATTAGCTTGAATTTCATCTCTACCCTCCCATCTCCAGGCTTTAATCAGCTGGTTAGTAATATAATAGTTCACGAGACATCGACCGCAAGGACAAGTCAGGCGGCCAGGCCCACCAAGATGAGCCATACCTCGGTGCCAGATTTGACAGCACCAGCATCGTCAGCCCTTCAATGCTACACAACTCGCCCTGGCGATAACAGACTGCTGTGAACGGCGGGCTTGGCCGAGGCATAACCTGTTACACCAGCCCCGAGGAGCGCAAGGCTTCCCCAACCCGAGTCATTAAGTGACAGCGAGCTTCGAGAACGGATTCGGAGGAGAGTCGGCCCCGCCGCTTATTTGCCCGGAGACGCACGGGCTTTTCGCCGAGTTGTTTAAATGTCTGCCCTGATCGCCCCTTGGATTGATGCTGCCTCCGCTCGCTCGGTCAATTACTGCCTTTGATCACTTCACTTCCACGCAAGTTGATCTCTGAACTAATGGCATTATTACCCCAACTTGAGCCAAGAGTGCTTCCTTCCCCTCTTTCTTCCCCGCGCAGCCAGCGATCCGACCAACTTGCGTTTCGTCAGTGGGGATTATGCCATGGATGGACAACGGGCAAATCGACTTGGGGGCGCGAAGAGAAGGGGGCACCCTCGGAGAACCCCTTCAGACGACGAAACAACTCACGTACAGTGGGGTTGAACCATGAGGGATCTTCTCAAATGGCGGGTCGCCGAAAGACCCAGAGAACCTGCATCAGCCAAGTGTTGGCGAAGCCTTCTATAAGACCGTGAAGCTCCAGCGGCTTCTTGTTGTTCTCGAGTGCTGCTTTCATCCAGCGACGGATCGCTTTCATCATCGTCCGCCACCTGATATACTTCTTCCAACAATGGCTACCAACGCCCCAACCCAGGCTCCTTCCCACCCCCATCTCCGGCGTGATGCGGAGAATGGCACCAAGCTCATCGTCAAGGGCGAGCCGTTCATCATGCTTGCCGGCGAGCTGCACAACTCAAATCTCAGCTCCGCCAGCTACATGGCGGAGGTCTGGCCGCGCATGGTCCAGCACGGCGTCAACACGCTGCTCGGTGGCGTCTCGTGGGCGCATGTTGAGCCCGTCGAAGGAAAATTCGACTTCTCGGAGCTGGATAAGGTCATTCTCGGCGCGAGAGAGCACGGCATGCACCTCGTGCTCCTGTGGTTCGGGACGTGGAAGAACGCAGTCAGCACGTACGTCCCTCCCTGGGTGAAGACGAACTCGAAGCGTTTCCCGCGCGTGCGCGCCGTCGACGCAGATGGGAACCGAAAGATCCTCGACATCATCTCGCCACTATCCACGGAGTGCGCCGATGCCGACGCAAAGGCATTCGGCACGCTTCTGGCTCACATCAAGGAGTTCGACCAGGACCATTCCACCGTGCTCATGGTTCAGGTGGAAAACGAGACTGGCATCCTCGGCGATTCTAGAGACAGGTCTCCTCTGGCTGAGGCGGCATGGGAGGAGCTCGTCCCGGAAGCTTTGCTCGCTCATCTGGCTGAGGACCCCCACCCTCAGTTCGCGAAGCGCTTCCCTAGCATCCACAAGAGCGGAAAGCATTCCTGGGAGGAAGTCTTCGGCGCCGGAGCCTCCGCTGATGAAATGTTCATGGCGTTCCATATCTCCCGTTACGTCAACAAGGTAGCGGCGGCCGGCAAGGCGGCTTACCCGCTCCCACTGTACGCTAATGCCTGGCTCATCGTCGACGGACCCGAATGCCTGGACCCCTCTACTCCCGCCTCTGTGGCGACTTCAGATGAAGTGGCTGGTGGCGCGGTGCCGGGACAGTACCCCTCTGGCGGCCCCGTCACTCACGTTCTCGACATCTGGCGCTTCGATACCCCGTCTCTGGACTTCATTTCTCCCGACATTTACTTCCAGGACTACGAGATGACGTGCAAGGACTTTCTCTACAAAGACGACCCCCTCTTCATCCCAGAGCAGCGACGCGACCCCGAAGGCGCCCGCAGGATGTGGCTTTCGTACGGGACATACGGTGCGATAGGAGTCAGCCCGTTCGCCATTGAGATTGACCCGAAGGCCGTGGGGCGTGAGTTTGTGGTGTTGAACCGAGTCAAGGATATCGTCGCGAAGGCTTCCGCCGCGGATCGCTTCGGCTTCTTCTTCGACGAGCTGCAGGATCCTCCGAGGAAGGAGAAGACATGGTCCAAGGTCTTCGGAGACATGCAGGTGACGATCGAGCGAGCCTCTGTCTTTGGCAAGCCCGGGTCCGGTGGCGGTCTCGTCGTCAAGGTTGCGGAGAATAAGTTCCTTCTCGCTGGATTCGGTTTCGACGCGAGGTTCAAGAGCTTGAAGAAGGGGGCTGGGTTCACCGGGATTCTGACGGCGAAGGAGTTGGAAAGCGGCGAGGATGGCAAGCTCCGCGTCGGGCGCATTTGGAACGGCGACCAGATCAAGGGCGGAGAGGCGATGGTCATGCACAACGAGGATCCTGACTACGGCGATTTCCCTATCCCGGCCTCCCTCCCTGCTCGTACTGGCATTGCGGAGGTTGAAGTGTACGTGTTGGAAGAAGAGGCTTGATGCATCTGATTGAGTAAATAGCTTAGAAAGAAGCGTAGAACACCGAACCAGGTATTATGGTACTGCTCCCATGAATGTGCAAAAACAAAAGTATTTTGTCCAGCGAGTGAGTGTGTTCGTCGCCACAAGTGTCGAGCCAGCCATGCTCACAGACCCAATCAGTCGTCCAAAGAGCAACCATGGCGTGACCCTTCTCTCGAGTTTCTCTGTTTCCCTAGGTATTCTGATGAGAAGAATCATCAAGCGGCTTAAAAGCAATAAACACCAAGTACGACGCCACATGGCAAAGATTTGATGATCACTAGCACGCTTATCTCGGCTGGGCACAGGAAAGTTTTCCCCCAAAACGCTAGTCAGGACGCCTGTTATAGCATCCCCAAGCTTGTGCAAAGTCATCTCACTTCAAGCAATGCTGGTATCTGTGCTGTATTAGTTTAGGACTTGATCGGATTAAGGAGGCCGAGTTTGGACGCCGGCGCCTGCATTGAAGTCACCTTACCCAGTTGGGGGGGGGGAAGCCTCGGTGTTACGAGAATACCGTGACCATCGGCGAGTGCGACTCTGTTTCCTTGATTGCGTCAAGACATTGATGATATAATACCCTCATAATGAAATTCAAAAATGAAACCAATGCCGTGATCCAGATTGCAAAGTTCAAGTCAATTGACAACTGCTGGCTAACCTAAGGTACCGCAATCGCTTGTGGTCCCATAGGATCCCTGCCTCACCGGAGGCTTTTGCGGTTGTACCGGCACTGGCAGAGCACGTGCTTCGACATGTCAGTGAGACAACTCTACTCACCTTTGGCGTGGAGAACACGACGATCTCTAACAGGCAGAAAGAACCCGAATGTTTTTCAATTGATGTATTCAAGAAGGTGCGTGAAGCTACACTGGTGCAGTACAGACAGCTCGTGATGAGACGCCTGGAAATACAGAATTACAGATTATCTACGAGGTTTCGTATGCTTCTTATCTTCCCACAACTTGAGCGAATACATTCCTCTTGAACGCGGCAGCCGGCACAAAGGACCTGGTCTGTTCGTTGGTCGTGGTACTTTCGACCTTCCTGTTCAAGTATGGCCCCTCATCTATCAGACCTCGTCTCTCACGATTTCATCAATCAATCCGAGGATCCGTCCCTCTGAGAGACGGCGTGACCTCGGCCACCTGTTGTTGGTCGGGGTCTGCCACACTGCAATGCAACCACCTCGGCAATCGATTGCCCTAGAAAACGCCGCTGTCATGGAACGTTGAGTCTGGAAAACGCCGCTCAAGCCCGGCGCGCACCAATGGCGCCATCGACCTAACATGATACGGCCGCGTAATCCAGTGCCGTGGTACCGAACAAGAGGCTTGACGAGATGAACTGGTGTGGAGATATTCCCCGTTCTTGGCAAAGCTTAGTTTTGCAGCCCCGACTTGGCGGGCGTTGGCTCCCCTGTTAGCACCAGGGGGACACCCCCACGTCAGAACGTTAGATTCAAGCTTGATTCGATGCTATTACTTCGGCATCGTCGTCCCGCGAAGAAGGGGTATCGCACGCCCCAGATGCTGAAATAGGACGCTGAGGTCCCGGATGAGGAAGCTAGCCACGCGGTCGTCGTGCGCCAACGGTTCTGGCAAAGGGTCGTCTCCCGCCTTGGAAGCCGCTTCGGAAGAGGACGGGACCGCTTGTGCGACACGATGGCTGACTTTCTACGAGCTTGCAGCTATCGTGATGAGGCAAAATAAAGCGTCAGGCCACGAGTCGCGGCCGGATAAGAGGGTGGGTACATGGCATCAGTCGCAATCCAGATGGCACAATCGCCATGTGGAGGTGCCTTTCTCCCCTCCAGCTCGCCGATTGTCCGTCCCCGCGGTCTACAAGGTGCTGGGGGTTGATGCGTGGGCTATCTATAAAGTGAGCATGTTGCAGCGGGCCTTTCCCACTTTGCTCTCCTCCACCCGTCTCCGTATCCATCATCGTCTGGTATCCAGCTTGAAAGCCACGGCAGCATGGCGTGCCCTACTCCTGATGTTGTTGTCAGCGAGAAGCCTGTGGCGGGGCTCTCGGCTGGTGATGATGAGATCATGGGCGAGAAGAACCAGGTCGCTCCCGACAACTCGAACCCTGGTCTGAACGAAAAGAGCGAATTTGACATCACAGCTGCGCCCACGTTCGGAAGCGAAACACAAGAGAAGGGCATCGTTGACGAGGAAGTCATCATCATCACCGGCGCGGATGCAGCTCACCACCTGCTCCCACTTCGAGATGACTTTGACCCGGTCATTACCTTCAGAAGTCTGCTGCTGGCCACATGCCTCTCAGGCTTCCAGGCTGTCATGCAGCAGATCTACATGGTACGTTGGCAGTAATATGAGATTGATTATTCTTACAACGTTGACATGTTCTTCTTCCCAGTTCAAACCTACGTCCGTCACCCTCTCCGGCACCTTCACCGTTCTCATCGCGTACTTTGCTGGCAACGCATGGGCAAACTTCCTCCCCCGTGGTGACAAGCTTGAAGCCCGATGGAGAGCAAGGGGTGGCCAGGGTGAGATTCCCCGCTGGATCTGGTTCATCTCTCAGATTAATCACGGACCGTGGAGCCTCAAGGAACACGCCATTTGCGCCCTCACAGCCACTTCATCATCCAACGCGGGTGAAAGCATCACTGTCTTCGCGGCGCAAGACCTCTTCTACGATCTGCCCCTGAGCATGGTCACCGTTGTTCTCTGCATCATCTCCATCGGCCTCTTTGGCTATGGGCTGTGCGGTATCTTCCGTCCCATCACTGTCTGGCATGTTGATGCCGTCTACTGGAGTACACTTCCCGTCGTCAAGACCCTCCAGGGACTTCACTGGCAGGAGATCAAGAGCTCGAAACCTATCCGAGTCTTCTGGTATTGCTTTGCCGGCATGGCAGCTTATGAGTTTTTCCCCGCCTACATTTTCCCGTGGCTCAACTCGGTCTCGATTCCTTGCCTTGCGGCTATGAACGCTACGGGGTCCAAGGCAGCCGTGCTCACCAACGTCTTTGGTGGTTCGATCAACAACGAGGGATTGGGAATGTTCACCATGTCATTTGACTGGCAGTATGTATGTGATGACTTCTCCTCCTGATAAATCAAACTTTGCTAACAAACTCACGTAGATCACCTCTATGAACACCTCCCTCCCACTCACGCTGCAGGCTCACGCGGGTATTGGATACCTCATTTGCATGGCTGTCATGCTGGCCATCTACTACACCAACACCTGGGATGCAAAGTCACAGCCTTTCATGTCGACGCGTCTCCGCGCAGAAGACGGCACGGTTTACCCGGCCACAAAGGTGTTTGCCGGAGGAGTGCTCAACAAGGAGGCATTCGCTCAGTACGGCATTCCCATGCTTACCGGAAGTTTCGCCTACGCCATGTTCATGGCGAACGCTGCCGTGAGTCTTTTGCTTTATTACTTCATTCGTTCCGTCATTTTCAGTTCTGTTGCTAATTACAATTAGATCGGCGCTCTGGTAGCTCACTGTGTCGTTTTCTGGGGTGGTGATATCGTTCGCACGTTCAAGAGCGCGAGGAAGGGCGTGTTCAACGACCCTCACCACCAGCACATGGTGAGGCACTACAAGGATGTGCCTCACTGGTGGTATCTTTCTGTGCTCGTCTTCAGCTTCGTTCTCGGCCTCATCGTTGTGATCAAGGAGAATATCACCCTGCCGAGCTGGGGCTACATCGTTTCGATATTGCTTGGGATGCTCATTGCTCCATTCGTAAGTTGTTCGTTAGAGATGTTTGGAATGCATGACTGACGAACCTCAGAGCACGATTCTCTACTCCCGCTTCGGCAATGGTATCGCCACCAACAACTTGTCCAAGATGATTGCTGGTCTCATGCTGCCGGAGCGTCCCATTGGCAACATGTACTTTGCCGCATGGTCCCACAACGTCATTGTGAATACCGTCAATCTTTCCAATGACCTCAAGATGGGCGAGTATCGTGAGTCACGAAATTCACAACTCATCGGGAACAGTCTAGCTAACCCACTTGCAGTCAAAATCCCCCCTCGCGCCATGTTCCTCACCCAGATCTATGGCACCATCCTCGGCGGCTTCGTCAACTATGCCGTCATGAAGGGTATTGTCAACGGCAACCGCGCCCTGCTGGTCGACAGCGACGGCAACAGCTCTTGGAGCGGCGCGACCATCCAGTCCTACAACACGAACGCAACCTCATGGGCGCTGGCAAAATACCTCTACAAGTCTGGTGCCCGATACGAGGCTGTTCCCATCGGCCTGGCCGTTGGGGCTGCCATCGTCGTTGTCCACCGCGTCTTCGCTCATGTAAGCAGTCCTTCACTTTGGTCTTCGGAGCAGCCGCTAATTCTCAACTCTGTAGTTCGTGCCCAAAATCCGAAAGTTCTCGCTCTACGACGTCAATATGGCCCAGCTGATCCAGTATGCCGGCTACCTTCCTTACAACGCCTCTCAGACTTGCGTGCTTCTCAGCCAGGTCCTCAGCGGTTTCTTCGTGCAGTTCTACCTTCGCAACTACCGCCCGCGCATCTTCAAGGACTACTCTTACCTCGTGACGGGTGCCTTTGACGGCGCGAGTCTGACGGTGCTGTTCGTCTTGTCATTTGCGGTCTTTGGAGCTGGTGGACGCTCTGTTCCGTTCCCGACGTGGTGGGGTAACAACGCGGATGGGTATTATGATCATTGCCCGTCAGCGGAGTAGATAACACGGCAGGAGTGGTTGAAGGGAAAGTTGATGATACCAGTGAGTTCGGGCGGCCGCAGCCCGTTCCGGCAGGGCCACAGTCTGTTCCCTCAATACAACTCATGCCCTCACAGCCTTGTGCGGTGCAGGATTCCAAGATGAAAGTGAAGATTGCTTCTTCACCTGCGTCATCGCAGAGATTGTTTCAGGGCCGCCCTCGGGGCCGTTGACGTGGAGGGCCATGAAGTACTGACATGGTCTCAAGCCCATTGCTCATCACCTGGGGAGGCCTTGAAGTCCTTCCCTTTGAATCATCGAGACCCAGATAGCCTTGGTCCATGCCAAGAATCACTGCTACCCACATTTGCTGCCATCACTTTTGCCTTGCAAAGCCTACCTATTTCAAGTCTGCACCAACCCCGCAGGCTGACCGCAAGTCGCATGCCAGGGCCAGATTGCCGATCCAGGTGGCTTCTGCTGAGTAGTACCCCAAGTTCTTCAACAGACGGGCGCCGATACAATTGATCGGTCAGCCACCACCTAAATACCACAGAGCGGCCAGTTAAACCAGGCCCCCTCCTGCCCCTGAAGAAATATGTAGTGGCGGGAAGTCGCAGTGGTCAGCCTTGTGCAGGTCAAAGTAGCAACTTGCCAAGGCAGCAGAAAAGTTGGCGAAAGTACCGTAAGCAGCAGGCAAACCCCGCGGAGGAAATCCGGGGAGAAAGGCGGCAGTAGATACGTAGGGAAATGCGTGGTTACGTGAGTGGATGAGGGCGTGGATGAGGGCGTGGATGAGGGCGTGGATGAGGGCGTGGATGAGGGCGTGGATGAGGGCGTGGATGAGGGCGTGGATGAGGGCGTGGGAAACGCACAAATACCCGCGCGAGTAAAGGGAGATAGAAAGACAGGAGGCAGTTCCAGAAGAAATCATCGGCCGGGGTCGTTGCGCATTGGGCACACCGCCTGGGTCAGGATGACCAGGGGGGTAAGGAAGTTTACACAGGCCGAAACCCTGTCGCCGCCTGGCGGAAACAGGTGAGGGCGTGAATCCTATAAATCGAGCTGTTGGTATTCCCAAACCGAGCAGTCCCCAGCTCCCAACCCCAGCAACTCAGCAACTTACCTATATAATGCCCCTCGCCTACCCACTGTAGTGAGCTACATGCGTGTCATCGAACATAATCACCATTTTAACTCGTTGGTATGACAATCTTGTATGTAACTAAGTTCCCTTTCGACTACAAGTGGTGCCTTTCACGATCAGCGCACACTTGTTCATTGGGCCTGCTTCAGTCATGTCTCTATTGGATGAGTCGCTCATCGCTCTCATTCTAGGCTGTGTGCTTGGAATACCATCTCTGGCCCTGTCTATCTTGACCTGGCGAGAAGCTCGACACGCTCGCCTACTGGCAAGACGAGGTGAGCACACGCCTTGACCATGTTCATCGGCGCGGTGGTCCATCCTCAACCAAACAACTGTACTCATTGTATTCTAAATCACCATAGGTTTCCATGGCGACAATAGAGACTTGCAGTCCGCAGCTCAGACTTCACCATGACTGGCGTCCCCGTTCTTGTCATACACATAGATCCAGCCGAGAGACGAATAAGCATCAACCTCAGGGACAGAGAGTAGCGTAGGGAAAGTGGACAGATTGAAACTACGCGCCGGCACCTATGTGGACGTGAGAATAAGAAACAGCCGGTCTTCTTTATCGACGTTAAAGTAGCGTCTGGGTCTGATGACTCTATCAGAACTGCTGCTTCATGTACCTTGACCGAAATATCCACGTCTCAGAAGCCAAACAAGTCATAGTCCTCCTTGTAACCCCACTCCTTCATCGCCGGTAGCACCGCCTTCTGCATCATCGCCGGAGGCCCACACACAAAGGTCGCTGCCCCCTCGCCTGGCCCAAATAGACTCTCCTTCAAGATGTCCCCGGTGACATATCCAGTCAGCCCCTTCCACTCATCGCTCGGACGGCTCAGAACATGCGTGACCTTCAGCTTCCCCTTGCTCCTCTTCACCAGCTCTTCCATCTCTTCTCGTAACAAGATATCGGCCTCGGTGTTGTTGGCGTCGACGACCCTGACTTCAGTCTCATCGTCGCCAGACATGATGATGCGTGAAATGAGGGAGTAGCCTGGCGTGATTCCCGATCCACCAAGGACGAGGGACACGCGTCGGTATTTTCGCTCTTCGCCGTCGATGAGGAACTTGCCGTTGCCAGTGTAGACAATCTCGCCGGTCGGCCCACGGATCTCGACTTCCTCGCCAAGGGGCATGCAGTCCAGGATGTTGGACATGGCGCCGCCCGGCTGCTGATCCGTGGGGAAGTACGTCTTGACCACGAGCTCGAAGGTTCCGTCCCCATCATGAAGGTCACGAGCCTGTTCATTGATCCTTTCGCTTCGGGCCTCAACCCCCTTGCCATTCGGGATACTGTTCTGTGCCGGACTGGGAAGTCTTTCAGGGGTATCCTTCGTGGGTGGGAGAATCGGGCGCGTCGGCGTGTAGGATCTGACGAGCATCTTGTCTTTCAGGTGGAAGCCGATGAGAATGTGCTGGCACGTTCCGAGGCCGAGAATGGCCTTGTGGTCTGGCAGCTGGAAAGTGTAGGCTCTGGTATCCTCGGACAACACCTTCCGGGCGATGAGCTTCGTCGGGACCCAGCGGTGTTTCTGGAGTGTCGCCTTGTGGTCGTCCTTTGACTTGGCTTTCTCTGCAGCTTGCTTCTTGGCGTTTTCCTTGATGAAGTTGGCGGCCTTTTCGGTGACGGTGCCTAAGAGGCATTCTGCAGCGAGTCAATATGGGTTCAGGGGGGAATCAGGGGCCAAACATGACAACCGGGGACCTCAAGCCCACTTACCTTTCAGCTTCTCATAGGCGAAATCATCGTGAATGCTGCCAAACTCTTCTGTCGTCTCCGCATGCACTCGACCGGCATGCACCATTATGGGCGCCTTGCTACCTGGGTGCCAGGACATGACGGACGTCGCATCGTACACCTTGCCATCGACAACGATCCAGCAGTCATCCTCTGAATCGTGCTTCTCAATCTCCTCACGGGTAAATTGCTTCTGCGGCGTCCCAGCATCGCGCTTCGCAATCTCAATTTGATTGACAACGCTCGGCTTCATCCAACCGCCATCGCCACTCGCCGGCTCAGTCGGGTGTCTGAACAGCACATACGCGCCATCCGTTTCGTCATCCTGCGCGATCTCCGACTTGACGATATACCAACAGTTGTTCATCATGCCCTTGAGATTCCAAGCCAAGTCTCTCGGCTGCGAATTTTTGAAGACATTCCAGCACTTGACAATAATGCTCCGCGCCTGCACCATTCGATGCAGAGGGACGTCGACGTGCCAGTGACACCACGTCCAGAACTTCTTGCCGTGTCGGATGGGCAGGTTGGGAAACTTGCGGATGCAGTAGAGCCACGTCTCGCCATCGTCCAGGGAGACCTCCACGCGCTGGACTTCGTGGCCACCGCCATCGTAGGCGAAGCCTTGGATGCGGTACTCAGCAGCTTGACCTTTGCCGGCGTCCTTCAGCAGGATTTTCTCGCCCTGCTGGGGGTGAACGACGACTGAGTTAAGATTCTGCTCCATGCATGCCGTTCCGGGGTGGCGGAACATGGTTTCTGCAAAGGGGCTCTCGATATCCTTTACGAACGAAGGCAGGACGCGATTGTCCCAAATGTGGTAGTATGAGTCGTTCTCCTTCTCAGAGACCCAGACCCTCTTGAGCCACTTGACGCATCGTCCTCCAACGTGGCCGGGGATAATGACTCTGACGGGGTATCCGTGGTCCGGCGGCAGGGGAAGGTCATTCATCTCGTAGGCGAGCATGACGTCGTTCCGAGGATCCATCGCGTACGACAATGGAATGCAAGTCGCATACTTTCCCTCGCTGAGATCCTCGGACCCTTCAAAATTGACCCATCGCCTCGGTCCGTCGTTTTCAAGGTCATCCGGCACGCCGGCCGCGAGCAGCACGTCGCGCAGAAGGGCTCCCTTCCAGTAGGCGCAACCACCACCACCAGCTCCCCAATTGAAGCCCTGAGACTTTCGAACCATGTTCATCTCCTTGCGGCGGTTGCCATCGCAGGCCATGAACACGGGGATGTTGATACTGCGGAACCCGTGCTTCAGCTCATCCATGGTCAGAGTGAGCTTCCCGTCGTTGATGTCGACCGTGTGGTACTCCCACATCAAGCGAGGTACGGCGCCGTGGTTTCGCACGTAGTGTAGCTCGTTGGGCGTGATTAGACCGGCGGCCAGAAGGCCTGTGAGAGGTGCTTCAGCGTTGAGGGGGTGTTTGCCTGTCAGACGGATGAGCTCGGCGCTGCGGGGGAACCAGTTGTCGGGGGTGAACTGGTCGGCTTCATCGATGGAGACGTCGCACCGGTTGTGCTTCTGTGGGGACTCCTGGTTGCCGTCGTTGGTTCCGAGATTGGAAATGTAGTCTTTTTCGTGCTGGAGGGCTCGGAGAAGGGCGCGTTCTTCAGTGGTGTATTTGTCCTCAAGGGTCTCACCCTGTTCGATGTGGTTCTTCCTCTCGTCCTTGAGATCGCCATGGCTTTTTTTGTCGTCCTTTGAGGGCTTCGCATCTTGGGGGGATCCATTCTGTTGGTTGTCCTGACCGTCGGCCTTCTTCTTTTCTTCGACTTTCTTCTTCTTTGCTTCATTCACTGGCCATTTCTGTCCGTACTTGACCCAATCCTCGGTGCAATCAAGAGCAAACCTCCACCCCACCGATCGATCTTGGGGGTGAATGAGACGCAGATCTTCTTCCCCGTTGATGACGTCCCGGAAGTTGATGAGCTCGCCCTTTTGCTTCCTATCGAGAAGGGCCTCGTACTTCTTCATGGCCTTCTCCCAGTACTTTGCCCCGCCCGGCTCGCCGCTGTAGCCCGGAACACGGCCATCGACGTTCTTGAACCCGACACGATGGTTGTGCCCCGCACCCCAGTCAGGTTCATTCTCGATAGCCTGCTGCGAGGACCCAGGATGGTCTCGCTTCTCAACGACGTAGTGACTCGTGCCGCCCATTGTGACGATGGCGATTGATATGCTGGTGATCCTGAGTCGGGCAGGAGAGGCCGTGCAAGAGGGAGAAAGAAGAGGAAACACGAACTGAAGCAGAGACCGACTGGCACAAGATCAGATCATAAGGTTTGACGAGCTTCAGTGATGACGTCTTGTGGCTGGCAGCTTGGTTTTCCTCTAGGCCCGGATCGTATGCGCGCGGCGTGCGGAGAACCGGCGTGGTGGGTCGTCGCCGGCATCTCCGCGGCTGGCTTTTGCCGGATGCGGGGTGATCGGTGCAGGATTGGTTCTCTCGGAGGGCTGGAAGCAGCAGGTGGTGCTATTGCTGCAGGTCAGCATAACCTTAACATCCAATTGGGACAGATTCGTCAATAAGCGAAGGGGTTTGTCATGGCATTCTGAGTTGGCTGTGCTGAATATGCGGATTTGAACAAATAAGCAAAGGGCAGTCAGTCATGCCGTCCCAATGGCAGCCCACCTTACTCTATCATTTGCTGCCCCCTCGTGCCACCAAAGTTAACGCCCCAACCGATATCGTGACCATCTTCCAACGTGGTGGTCTGATTAATTCAACGTTTGATCAGCCACGTCCTTTGTAACTTTAATACTACAATGGAGCCTACCATTCCTCATTTCGACACCCAAGACACCATTTCCACTGATTGCTCGAACTTAATATCGTAACCACATGCTGCGAAATTCAATTTGGGTTTCCGCAATTGCTGAATGAGTGGCTTTGCTTCCCTGCACACAACACAGAACAACATTTGCGATTTCCAAAGGCATGCTTATCCAGCCCGGCACTTGACGATATTCTTCCACGGTCTTGTCCAACATGAATCTGCCCACATTCAAAAAGCTCTGGTGCATTCCCTTCATTCGGGCCGTAGATCAAGGAATTGCACGGCGGTGAGACACGCCAGATATGGACGCCCTCGCCCAGGGAAAGACATCCGCCCTTGCCGCTCAAAGGCTATCGACCTGCTATGCATAATGTCTCACGACCCTGATCTACAAGGGGTCGTCCGTGCTTGCGATTGATTCAGGTCTTCTCGTGATCTTATCAAATCTAGCTCAGGATACCTAGGAATCACCTCCATCAACCAGTGAAGATGGCCAGGAAATTGCAAATCCGCATGACTGGAGCCCTGAAGTGCCGTTTCCCGGTATGCGGGCTCGGGCGTACCCGATAGATTGTCTCCGCTTCTTCCCTAACTCCAAGGTTTCTTCGAACCTATCTGAGGAATGCCACGATGATCTTGCCAAAGAGGCCCTCTGGTGGGGATGCCCGCCCATGCACTCGACGATTTTGACCCTGAAGATCAGGGTCCTTCGCATCAACGCGTGAGAAGCGTGGTTGAGAAATCTATATAACAATCAAGATGAAGTCCCGTCATTACACCTTCTTTCCTTTCCTCATCACACAGCCTCATCATCTCACAGCCTCTAGCTTCCATCCTTCCAACCTTTACCTTCCCATAACCCGCCATCTCCATCAACCGCAACCATGCAGTTCAAGGTTCTCGCTCTCGTCTTCACCGCCCTGGCCGGCGTCGTTCACGGCCAGGAGTTCTCGGCCAACACCCTGACCTTCACCATCAACGCCATCGCCGATATCTCGCAGGAGACCAATGACATCGCCGTCACAATCAACCCCTTCAACCCCATCTCCATCGTCACCGCTGTTCCCGTAAGCTTATAGCCTTTAATTTGTAGCACCGATCCAAGCTGACCCGTGTACGTAGCGCGTGATCCTGAACTTCAAGAACATCGCCACCACCGTCGCCTCCAAGATCCTCATGCTCGGCAACGTCCAGATGGAAGAAGACTTCCCCGAATCCGGCCAGAACCAGATCTGCGGCGCCTTCCGCAACTTCGTCAAGATCCACCAGAACCTCCTCAACACCATCATCGGCCGCTCCGGATTCCTCGCCCGCACCCCCTTCGGCGCTCCCATCGCTGCCATCCTCCGCGTCCTCGAGGGTGGCGTCGACAGGCTCGCCCTCAGCATCATTGGCTTCGTCCCTGCTTGCGCCGAGGGTGCCATGCAGGACAAGATGGCGCTTGACCAGACCTTCTCCGTCGCCATTGGACGTTTCGGTTTCTAAAGGGCTTACTGTACTGGATGTCTAGAAATGGAGTTTGGCTTCAATTGAGTTCCATTGTATAGGTTGGTGGTTGGATCGCTAAAAGGTGTGTGTTGGGTCAGTGGTTGGTTGGCTCGACGGTGGGGTTGGGGTTCGCTTCGTATCGTTGACATTATGAATAATCATGACTATTTTGCATCCATTCCATTCTGATCCATGTGACATGACTGTGATGCGTTCAACTTCTTCTGAATTCAGCCTCGCGTGGAGAAAAATGTCTGATCTTCATTCACTATGGACGAAAATGCTCATCAAGGTCCTCGAATCCACGACTTGAACACTTCGTATTTGGGTGGGATATCACTATGACGGTTGAGGATGTGTCACCGCCGAACGCTCACGTGATAGCCGAGTCTTCAGTTATTCGGTCCCATAGAGTGCCCTGTGAAGCTGGAAGTGTCATGTCAGAGACCCCTAGGCATATCGCAGCTAGTATCTTTCATCTTACCAGTCATGTCCACAAATTGCGCATCAGGATCAAGGAAATCTTTCAGGCAATAATAGAAATTTTGCTATCATGCAAACAAGCAATTGCCAAAGCAGTCGTGCTCGCGTTGCTGACGATGGACACACTGGGTAGGTCGGTTGCTCTGGGAACACTTCTTTATCAGGCAGCAATCGTGTAGGCAGAAGCCAGAGCCGGACAAGTATGAGAATCGTTGTTCCTTCCGCAACAGGGTCTGGAGGAATGACCTAGTTGTATGAGATATTGGCATTTACACCTTTGATCCTCTAGAACATGTCATACCCTCCAGGTTAGAAGTTCGAATCCTGACCCAGGAAGAGAACCGATCTCCTGTTTTTTGGTCTTTTTCCTTGTGTATGTAGTTTGCCCACTTTTGCAAAAGTGGCATTCACTTGTGGGAATGTCTTTCAGACACGCGAAGCACTGCGTCGACTGCCAGCTCAGTCATTTTTGCCTTGTATGACTTTCATTAATGAGGTTGTTCGTGACTATCGTCTCCTGACTTGACCAGAAGGACGGCTCTCGCTACGAGACCATTGATAACGCTGATATCGACGTTTCCCAGGAAGAAATGTGCGAGTGCGATATTTTTCAGTGCATCCAAGCCGGCGAAGGGCATTGCACTACGAATCGAAATGCGCGAGATTTTTTCATTTTGGAATTCATGTTGAACTTAGCTTCATGGGCGTCACTCTTCTATGTCATTCATGTCGAATATATCAACCCCGCGAGAGAGCCGTGACATAACCTGACAACGTGCTTCAAGACATCCAAAATTGAGTACTTATGCGCTTGAAGACTGTACAGCAATATTGTGTTGCATTAAGTTAAGGGCTCACCATGTCGTGATATAGGAACTGGGATCAGCACGGGAGGCGGTGCATCAATCAGCCACGGCGAGCGAAGTGGAGCTGGAAGGGCAGTCCATCGTAGTGTCGATGGACCAGCATGCGAGCTAAAGAAAGAGCTTCTCATGATAGTCGTGGGGCATTCTCGATGCGCGGTCTACAACAACGTGCCCGAATGAAGATCAGGGCCACGACACGTGAGATCACGAAAGACTGAGGGAGTTGTAACCCGTTCGTGGCCTAAAATGGAGTTTGCGTACCCAACGCTTCGACGAGATCAAGTCAAGGCTCTTTCCCGTGAGACCATACATATACCAAGGCCATTATTAGCGAAACGGCGCCGAGGTGGCAAGCAAACCGACCGGTGGGAGAGGGTGACCCATCGCTCGTCGAACCACCGGCTAGGTATTCGACGGCTGGCCTGCGCCAGGTAAGACAAATCTTATTTTGCGGTGGATGCTACGGTGGATGCTGATGACGTCCTGACGATTGCGGGTTCCTGTTAGTTTGATCGCACAGACCTGGCCCAGTAAGGCGGATGGATGGCAAGCTAAGAGGCATGTGTACCAGGCGCTCGAGCCGTAGGAAAGCCAATAATTACTGAAGAATTACTGAAGAGGTTGATCCATCTCGGCCTGGTGTTAGTTGCGATTGGCATTTCTTGAGCCACGTGCTCGAAGCGGTACGGACGAAGCTGATATGCTGGGGCAAAAATCTCTCAGGGATTACATACATCTCTGAAGAATGAACAGAGGGCAGGCTTGGTTTTTGGCCAAAGATCGATCTGAGCATCGTATTGACTGCAGCTAAGGGCACTTCTTTGCCGCGCTGCTTGCTGCTGGTGTCCACGATCGGGATTGCCGTTGCACCGAGTTCGACTTCCCACCCGTCAGGCCACTGGTAGGGCCAAATCGCCCGAGACCAGGCAATGCCGAAAGGTGCCGCCGAATGATCTTTGCTGGGACGACTGATCTCGAAGATAACCAACTGTCGAACGGCTATATGAACCTGGTTTGTGCATAACGTGGTTCGATCGATTGCCCACAGATCCCTCGATGGAACCTCTCTTCATCACTTGCTTTTGCCTGAAGCAAGAAACACTTGCATTTTGCCTGAAGCAAGAAACACCCATTTGGAGGACAAAGAATTGATAGAAGAATGAATCACGACGGAAGAAGGGTGGGTGGTGATACGAGGCCAAGAAACGACAAGACCCACTAAAGCCGTCGGGGCACTTGGGGCACTACGTGGCTTGCGTCAGCGCCACACGGCCGCCTGCATTTTCCGCTGCTGATTGTCGATTCTCTTTTTTAGGGCCCGCAACGCAACGGCCCCTGAAACGCCCCCGCACCTGGAAATTGGACAAAGGAATTCGACAGAGGTATCCCTCATCTTCGACACCAGACACCAGACGAACCTCAATTCGACACCACATCAGGCCCATTGCATGGCATCTATCCACACAGCCAGCCCCCTTTGCGATGACGAAGCCATGGGTCTTGAAGTTGCATTCAGCTTGCGATATCTTCAATGAAGATGGAACATGGGTGCTGCGGCAGTCGCGATGATCTGGACTCTGGACGCCGACTTCTCCCTACCTCCCTCCATCTGGCATCGCCACCATGCAGAACCATCGACCATCCATCCATTACACATGTTGCCCGGCGTTAAAAGCAGTGCTCCGGAGTCTGAAAGGCCGCAACATCCAAGCAAATGGAGTGGTCCAGCGCCCGTCAGCAATACGGCCAGCGGCCTTGCACCGCCTGCGCCCAGCATCTTCGCGTCTGCTGGTGCATTTGAACCAGGCCCGAACTGGTGGGATCGTCAGGAACCCTCTCACCCATCGCAACCGTTCGGTTCGGCAGGCACCCTTGGCACCCTGGTCACCGAAGGAAGCGAAGGAGGAGCGCTAACGGCCTGTGGCAGAGATTAATCAGAAGGGAGGGGCCCTCTTTTCCAGACGTCTTGGCATTTGCGATACAAGCTGCACTTTTCCCATCTGCCTGCCTTTTCCATCCAGGATTTACCACATCTCCACTGTTGCCCAGTCGCTCCGTCTGCCCAAGCGGGCGTGCAAGCGTCGACTGTCGATGATCCGGCGGGCGCAAAACAGGGGAGTCCGTCTGCGAGTGCAGGGTCCGGGGCCGTCGCATCTTTACGTCCACCCACCCGAGGAAGCAAAGCACCGCGCGGCATCACACCCGGGGACCCAAGGATTCAAGGACCCCAAGGAACATGGCAAGGATGCCGAATGATCGACGAATATTACCTACGGCCCGCCCGCCTGGCTTCGCCGTCCAGTTCTCTCGATCTCTCATCCGCTTCCCCATCCTTTCTTGACTCACTCGTTCGTCAAGTTCAGGTTCGCGGTCATGATTTCCCTTCGCTGGCTGATGTTGGCGGCTGTGGCCGGCCTTGCCAACGGCCTGGCTGACACCGACACCATCACTTGGGGTGGCGACAACTCGCGCGCCGGGTACCAGACGTGAGCGCCTCAGTCCGGTATTTCTTTGTCGAGCTGGCTTCTGACCTGCTTCCTAGGAACCACAACATGGATCCCGCCGTCGTCCGTAGTTCTCAGTTCGACCAAATCTTCCGAACTTCGCTCCCTGGCAACTACGGTGGCACCGCTCAGCAGCGCAACCCTGAGCAGATTTTCTCTCAGCCACTCGTTTATACCCCCGACGACAAGCAGTATGTCTACCTTGCGACCACCCAGAACAACGTCTACAAGCTCGACGCCCAGACCGGCGAGATCGTCGCCTCTCGCAACCTCCACATTCCTTTCCTGTCTTTGGATCTCGACGGATGCTACGATATTCAACCCCACGTCGGTGTCACCGGCACTGGTGTCATTGATCCCGAGACCGGCACCTACTACATCTTGGCCAAGACCTACGAGAACCAAGACCTGGTTAATGTCGCCCAGGGCCGCGATGCTGGACGCTACTACCTGCACGCTATTGATGTGAACGATCTGAGCGAGCGTCCCAACTTCCCCATTGCCCTCGAGGGTACCGTCGCTAGGAACAACCCCGACCGCAGCTTCAACGGTGGAATCCACCTTCAACGCCCTGCGCTCCTGCACGTGGGTCAGCACATCTATGCTGGTCTCGGGTCGCACTGCGTCAAGTTCAACTTTACTGGCTGGGTGATGGGCTGGGACAAGACCACCGGAGAACAGGTCGAGCGCTTTGCCACGCAGGGCGAGGGCGTGCCTCAACAGACCGAGGGAGGTGGTCTGTGGATGGCTGGCGGTGGCCTCGCTTCCGATGACCAGGGTTCCATCTTCTTCGCGACCGGAAACGGATACGCTGGACAGCTTGCTGAGATTCCGGTCAGCGGTCGCAACCCCCCTACTTCGCTTGAGGAGGCCGCCGTCCATATGACGATACAAGAAGACGGAAGCTTGGATGTGGTCGATTTCTTCATACCATGGGACAAGCGTGCCATGGATGGAGATGACAAGGACCTGGGATCGAGCCCCCTTCAGATTCTGCCCAGTGAATTTTCATGCGGCAGCGTCAGACGTATTGGTGTCGTGACGGGCAAGAACAAGAAGACCTACTTCATCAATCTCGACGACATGGGCGGGTACCGCAATGGCGAGGACCGCTTTGACAATATTATCCAGACTTACGAGCACACCAACTCGGTCTATGCTGGTGCTGGAGTATACCCTGGAGAGGGCGGTTACATCTACATCAATGGTGCGTACCTATACTTCTGACCCCATCGAGATACGTTCACTAACATGCTCCAGTCGTGCAATTTCCCACCATCGTCTTCCGCTTCTCCTGCGCCAACGGCGTGCCTTCCTTCAACAAGGAAGCCGAGACGCCAGAGTCCAATGCATACACCCTTGGTGTAAGCCATGGAACTGTCACCTCACTCAATGGTGAGGCCGGCACTGCCATGCTGTGGACCACCGATGTGCAGAACCCACCCGGCCAACTTCGCATTTACGATGCAGTCCCGCGCGATGGCGAGCTCACTCTCCTCCGAAAGTGGGAGATTGCTGGCGTCACCAAGTTCAGCCGTGCCGTGTTCGGCGACGGCATCATGTACCTCGGCACGACTCTCGGTCTGTTCTATGGCTTTGGCGCTCCCATCAACCGCCCCATTGAGTGCACTTCGCCTCTCGAATTTGGCGCCGTCAGCCTGGAAGGCAGTGGCGAGACGCTCACCATGACCTGCACGGCTCTCATCAACACTGTTGTCAACGACATTTCCCTTCGTGAGGAGACCGATTTCAGCATCTCAGGCCTGCCGACGTTCCCCTTGACCCTGACTACAGGCCAAACCTTTACCGTTGACGCTGCATTCACACCCACTGACCTCGGCCTACTGTCTACCGACGTCAACATCGAGACGGAGAACAGCGTGGCCGGCTACCGTACTACCACGTCTGCCAGGCTCACCGGTACTGGCGAGACGGATAACCCTAGGCTCTCCATCAGCCCCAAGGAAATCGACTTCGTCAACGTTATCACCGGTGAAAGTGCGCCGCCTACCAACAACGTCATGCTGTCCAACGAGGGCAACTCTGCCTTGACCATCAATGAGATCCGATACTCCGAGACCATCAATGGCACTCTTCAAACCTGGGACTCGACCAGCGGTGCTCTGGCGATCGGGCCCTTCACCATCAGGAACCTGCCCGCCAGTATTGATGCCAAGTCGGGTGCCTCGATCACTGTGTCCCTGAACTCCGCAACGGGGGGCACATTCAGCGGACACGTGCGATTCATCACTGACGGCGGCGACGGCGACTTGACCATGACTGCCCATGTTGGTCCAGCTCCCGTGCTCCTCATCGAATTCGAACAGCCCGACGGCGAGGGATGGACTACCTACGAAGAGGGCACTGCGTTCTCTTTCGGCAACGTCACCCAGAACAACGCGAGGAATCTGAGGATGCGTATCACCAACAACGCCCCAGCTGGCGGTGTCAGACTGTCCCTCACTGTGTCCAAGCCTCCCCACGGTGGCTCGGGTATCATCAGGGCCAACAACGCTGTTGCTCTCGGTGAGGGTACTAACCTCGGCCCTGGCCAGAGTGAGACCGCTGTGCTTTACTGCGCTGTCCCTAAGAGGCAGTGGAACATGGAGCCCTATGAAGGCGAGGCTGTGTGGAGCCTCAACACCAATGACCCGACGGTGGCCTACCAGAACATCCAGTTCGAGTGCACTGCAGTGTCTGAGCAGTCACCTCCCCTTCTCGGAGACGGGCTTTCCCAGTATCAGTACGTTGGTTGCTTCAGGGAGAGCACCCCTCGCCAACTTCCCAGCCTGGTCTACGGAGACGACGAAAACACGATTGCCATGTGCGTGGAAGCTTGCGCTGCGGGCAACTATGTGTTTTGCGGAACGCAATACCACCGAGAGTGCTGGGCCGGCCCTAAACTTCCAAGAGAGCGCGTCGCTGATGCCAACTGCAACTTTGACTGTGCTGGCGATCTCAACCAGATTTGCGGTGGCAACGGTGTTGCCACTGGACCTGGCGGTGCCTACATCTCGCTCTTCGCCGATACCCTACGATTCGACGGCAACGAGACGAACATTCCCGATCCCGAAGAGCCTGAGGAACCCGCCGAGACCATTGTCAACCCGGGCGTTGCCGGATACGCCAGCATTGGTTGCTACACCGAGGCTCCTGAGGGCCGAGCACTGCCCTACTTCTTCGCTATCGAGGAGCAGACCGTTGCCATGTGCGTGGACGCCTGCTCGACTCGCGACTATGAATATGCCGGTGTCCAGTACGGCGGAGAGTGTTGGTGCGCTAACGCCATCACCACCGGAGCTGTTCCGGCCCCTGCCGCTGAGTGCAACATGGCCTGCAATGGCAATGGCACCGAATACTGTGGTGGCGGCTCCAGGCTCAACATCTACCAGCGTGAATCTGGCGAGACATTCCCTTCCGCCAGCGTCTCACTCAACTCTACGTTGCCCGTCCCGACCTCGTCTTTGGTTTTTGTATCCTCCGCACTTCCATCATCTGTGCCTGCCAACTCTAGCATTGCCGCTTCGTCCGTCTCAGCCCCGTCCGTTCCAGCCTCGTCCGTCGCGGCCTCGACCACATCTGCCGCCCCGCCAGCCCCGACCCCCGAGAAGAACGACTTCATCGGCGACTGGTCCTTCGAGGGCTGCTACACCGAAGGCGACGGCGTGCGTGCCCTAGACGGCCGCTTCCTCGCCGACGACGACCTGACGCTCGACATGTGCGCCGACTTCTGCAAGGGCTTCGTCTTCTTCGGCGCCGAGTACGGACGCGAGTGCTGGTGTGGCGACGTTCACGGCAACGGAAGCGTGCTGGCTGCCAACCAGGATGACTGCAACTTCCCCTGTGGTGGCGACGGGTCGCAGTTCTGCGGTGCCGGTAACAGGCTTGAGATGTACCGCTTTGGCGGTGCGGGTACGCCTTCCGGGGGTGTGAGCAGTGCTGTTGAGGCCAGCTCTCAGATTGAAATTGTGGCTACAAGCACTGTTGCTGCCAGCTCCGCTGCCGCCAGCTCTGCGGTCGAGATTGAGGAGACCAGCTCAGCCGTCGCTACGTCCAGTACGGCCCCTGAGGCCAGCTCCCAGATCGAGATTGTGACCAGCAGCCCTGTTGCCGCCAGCTCCTCTGTTGAGGCTGAGGAGACCAGTTCCGTGGTTGCCGAGTCGAGCGCAATCCCTGAAGCCAGCTCTGCTGCCCAGTCCAGCCCTGCAGCCGAGACCAGCTCGGCCATCGCCAGCAGCTCTATTATTGAGGAAGTTTCATCTACTGTCCACACCTCAAGCCTCGCCTCCAGTCCTACTGTTGCATCGTCAACCACCCCAAGCTCGACGCCATCGCCCTCGGTCTACCCCGGAAACGATCTTTGGAATTACACAGGCTGCTACTCTGAGCCTTCCCCCGGTCGTCTCCTCCCCAGTCAGCTCCTGAACGACGGGGACGAGATGGACATTGACCTCTGCCTCGACGTCTGCGCCGGCTACAATTACGCAGGTGTCGAATACGGCCGCGAGTGCTGGTGCGGTGACCGCCTCAACGCCGAGGGCGACGTCCCGAGCGAGGGCAGCGCCGTTCCCGGCGAGATGGTCGAGGACGAAGAGTGTGGCTTCCTGTGCCCTGGCAATAAGCTGCAGTACTGCGGTGCGGGTGTCAGGATGAGCGTGTACATTCTGAAGGAGCACGAGGAGGCGCTGGCCGAGGCGTCATGAGATGGACGAAGTGAATATGATGGTATGTTAGATTGCACGATTGATTGAGCCTGGCATGGCTCTGCCTTATGAACAGGCATTCTTGGGTATTTCTTAATTTCTTGTGGTAATTTCCCTCGTTATGAGGACCCGTACATATTCTACAGCCTGAAAGACGGCTATTACTTAACCAGTTCTCTTCGAGTGATTGATGCTGCTAATTATGCTGTCTACGTGTATATGGCTGAGCACTCCACGTGGGGCTGTTCTCATTTCTTCCCAGTACATGATGTTTCGTTGAGTCAAAGCCGGGTTGTAAAAACCCAGTCCAGCGACGATGAAATCAGGTACACGACTGACGGAACTAGGCCTCTGCAGTATCGACTGTCTGTACCTTGAAGACAGGCTTGACAAGGCCCGTTTCCACTCCCCATGTGTTCGTCCGCTTCAGCTGATGGAATTTCAGCAGTCCCTCATGACCCTGTGGTATCTCAATCCCGAGCTGAAGAAGAATCTCCACCACGGCCGTGTAGAGAATCTCAATATTGCCATCCTCGATCTTGACAGCAATACCGAGTGCTCCCTTCGCTCCAAGGCGTCTCGTCTGCTCCGACTCCCGAATACCGATGGCGTAACACCCGTCAGCGCCGAGCTTTCCGATCATCGCGCCGTCGAAAAGTCTCATAAGAACGGTACAGAATCGGCCCTCTCCGGCGACCATCTCAGGGTATCGTGCCATGGCATTGTAGATCCGCGCCATCCGTTTCGTTCGCGTCGACGCCTCCATGTCTCTCGCCACCTCATCAGCCGCTGCCGCAAATCCAACATACGTCATCGCCAGGTAGTGAAGCGGAAACGCTGGCGTGGGCAGGTTACATCCATCCACTGCCCAAAGTACCTGATCTTCCGGCAACCCGCTCAGATCCTCAACGACACCCTTCACGCGCACCTGCATGGGATGATCCGGGAGATTATACCCCTCGAAACCGGCCCCCAGCGCCGCCGCCGCGGCAAGCATAGCCGCATGCTTTCCGGAACAGTTACTGCACAACGGCCCCGGCACGAACCCGCTCCGGATCCATCTGCGGTTCACCTCGGGCGAAACGGCATCATGTCCCCCGCACCGCAGATCCGCCTCGGTTGCGCCGCCCGGAACGCGTGCAAGCAGGGCCGTTGCGCGCGCGACGTGGCGGTCCTCACTGCTGTGCGAGGCGCAGACGAGGGCGAGGTCTGCATCCGTGAAGGCCGGGTCCGTGGACGGGCTGAGAGCGCCGGTTTCGAGGATGGCCAGGGCCTGGGCGGGCTTTGCGCATGAGCGGGCGAGGGTGAGGCGCGTGGGGTCGCCGACGGCGAGGAGGAGGGTGTTTCGCGAGTCGACTATGGCGGCGTGGACGCGGTGGCGGTTCTCTGGGACGGGGCCGCGGGTCGTGAGGATGTGGTCTTCGTGGTGGCGGGTCATCTTTGGAGGGGGACTTGCCTTCTGGGCGGGAGGTTGTGATGGTTGATGGGTGAAGTCTAGGGTTGAGGTAGGGGAGAGAGTGGTGTTTGAGCTTGAAAGTCCGCGATTTTATTCGACTTTGAAGCCTATTCTGATCCGATGGCCTTCGATGTGACTCGGCCCAGATGATGAGAAAACGATGGAGCATGCATATGCCAGGCTTGTACACCAGCTTCCACATTCGTCGATAAGAGTGGTGATAATTGGCTGGCAACCCCAAGCTATCAGTCACTCATTGACTATCAGTCAGCAAAACGTGCATTCTGATCCAAAGGATCACGTTAAATGTCGATCTGATTGGTTATAACCCAGGTTTGGTCGATGTCGGTAAAGTTCCGAAGCCGAAGTGACTCATCGCTACATCTATGGCCTTCGGTATCTGCCATATCCTGCCCCATGTTAGGATGACAAGTGAGGGGAGTGCAAAGTGCACAATCAGACGCTGTTGCTGACTACAACACCCCCGTGATTGTTACCGAGTTCAGTCGCGTTTCTAGTGGTACTTGATTCATCGCCTGTCCCGGAGGCTTGAGGTTCAACGTAAGTCTACACCACATGATGCCAGCCAGCTTGGGAAGTTGGAACGCCAGTACGATGTATTTCAAAAGGTCCATCTGCCTCGAAACGTTTCTCTCGATATATTGTACACATTCAGGTAATCGACGTGTACCTGGGCTGAAAAGGGATTGAGTCTCTAAGTTGCTGTCACTTTATCTTCCCTGGGTAACAAGCCATGCGTGCCTCGTGTTAAGATACCGCGAACTGCTCATATCCAGGGTCTTGGTACATTCTGGAGTACAAACACCAGCCCAGCCTGTTTTTTGACGCGAAGTTTCAGTCCCATGATGCAAGACGCAGATGTGGGATCGGAATCGTGAGCACAAACGTATCAGTGAACAGGCAACGACGCGCAGTGACGAATTTGTCCTCCACAGCATTCGAAAATGATATTAAGCCCTCACAAGTTGAAACAGATCCGTGTCATACCAACCTTGCTCAGGGCGGAACTCGTGTCGTGGGCTGGGAGACTTCCTTCGCTCAACGATCGCCGGGTGGTTCGCCCTAATACAGGGCAAATAACTCGACAAAACAAATTCCTTAGGTCATATTTCCTCGGGCAATTCACAGTCCAACATGCCTTTGAGCAACCCTTACGAACGGCTGGGCCAGGAAAGCAATCCAAGCATCTTGGCTGTCGCACTCGATGCGGGAGCATCCTTGAAGGCTCAAACTAGGACGCAATGTTTCTCGGCCCGCCAGCCACAATGTAGCCTCAGTAAGACCAATAACCACAAACATGTTTCGATCTGAGTCAGACCAGGAATCAAAGATCGCAACCGCTGGGTGGAGGAAGGCAACCAGGTAAGACGGCGGCTGAGCCTCATGTCTCACTGCATAGGGCGTGTGGCGCGAACTATGCTGTGCCACGGGGTCACCACACCCTCAAACCCCATGTTTATGCCCGTCCTACGACGTGGATAACTTGGCTGTGCGATGAACTGTGAATGCATTTCATAATTGTTCAAAAACTCATGGAGAACCCTGGGGGCTTGCCTTTGAACCCTCAGAGCTCCGAGAGTACGGCACACCGCTCATCACCAGTGGCACTGAGACATGTGCGTGGTTTTCGCCGGATACGAGGTCAGAGTGCTCACGGGGTCCCTACTTTGACGTCAAGAGCTCCGCAGCGTGTGAGCTCCGTAGCGTGTGAGCTCCCCCCGGAAGCAGCCCGGTTCCCGCCGGGGTGGCTTGGGTGGGCAGGGCATGGGTTGATCGCCTCGTATCCTTGGCGATCGTAATCTGGGGTAAGGCAGGCTGGGCTGGTGTTGGTGCCAGCGAAGGGATGACAGGACTGCCAGCAGGCCCGGGCCCTGAGGGATGGGGGAGTGAGCGGGTGGCTTGGGCTTGGGATTCAGGGACCTAGGATCCTTACCTTAGATGAGATGAGATGGACGATGCGTTGTCTGTGCTTGTGAGGATGACAACAGTGTCATGGTTGATTGAGACTGGTGAATCCGACGGGGGTCGCTGGATCTCGGGGTGTTCGCAGTCTGTAGGCGAACACCATTCGCGAAGGCGACAGCTGAATTTTCCGAACGGATACTTTGGTATGCCAGCAAAGCACTGTACAGGAAGCCCCTCATTCCCCTGCATTGCCTGAGAGGACCTGCATGAGCGCTGGCGATCAGGACATGCGATACGAGCCATAACCCGCCCACAGGGCTCGCGCTCGCCGAGGGAGAGGCGAGAAGTCGCTGAAGCCCTGCCCGCGATGACTGTCGCCAAGCGACTCGGCTTCCACGATGCTCTGGTTCTGGAAAGGAACAGCCGGTGATCGACAAGAGCACTCTCAAGTGGTGCGAGTATTATGACTAGACCGGGTGTACTAATGGTCCAAGTATGACGTTCGCTGTGGAAAGCCTGACAACGTCCCGCGAAGCGGACTGGGACACCAAGATCCGCGACAAGCGTTATTGTTGGCACTTCCAAGGCCAAATGCTTGCGAACCATGTGGTCAACCGTTGTCGAAAGACCATGCGCTCCAATGAGCAAGTATTCCTTCCATATTCAAGGGGCTGGATACGGTTGAGCGATTTAGCTTCACAACAGAACATTTGACGAAGCCGCGATTGAATCTCGTACGACCGACATCCTTGGTCCCTTGCTTACCTGTCGGCGATCCTCGCTTGTCTCTCACCGCCAGAGGCAAAGCTCGTGTTCAGCTGCTCTGGTACTCGAGAATATAGGCATGACTGCGGGGCGAACAATCCCCAGCCACGGCCTTTTGCCTAATCCTCACAACGAAACGCCACCTCGAATCGGCTTTTGTCCCATTTGGAACACATCGTGAGCTTCATCCTCCGCATCCCACATCCCGCATCCCGCGACCGAGAAGGTGGGCGCACTGGACTTTGCTGTGCAGGGCACGTTACGTAGCGGCGGGTGATGGTTACATGTGGCTAGCTTTGTCGATTCTAGCGAAAAGCTAGGCGACTTCTGTAGTGGCCCGATTCTAAACATAGCCAGCCTCTTCAGTCTTGGGTACCTGGTCTCCAGTTCTAGTCTGAACACGAGTTGAGCCCTATGCGTAAAGTATGTCCCCTCCTCGATTGCGCCGGACAACGCGACGGGGCCCTGGGGCCGAACGGCATGACCTCAGTTCCCCCATATTACCCCTCAACAAACACCCTAGGCCAGATGCTAGTAAACGGCACATCAAAGGGGCCAAGTGGACTGGCTGCCCGGCGATGCCGAGGCACCGCCTCCCCTGCCAGACAGCCTGAAAACAGCACCAGGTCGTCCTGGCCCAACTCGGCCGAGTGACGTGAGCTGACCCCATAGATGAATACGAGGCGATGCCTGTCCAGTGTCCACTTTGCTGTGCAGTGCCAATACGATCATGCTCGGTCTGCTCGCTTGTTCCCGCCACACCTCCGAGCGACCCAGCCATCATGCTTTTCGCCCGGGCTTCTAGCTCCCTTCTCTCGACTGAGACCCTGCGATTCAAGGTCCAAAAAGCTGCCAAGCTGCGTAGGGAGCCCCGTTCGTCCCGGGCTAGGAAGTCGGCACGCCGAAAATAGACGTGATCAGTAGCTGATGGGGCGTTCAACTCCGAACACGAAGTGTCCGTGAAGTGTCGGGGTGACGATCTCGTGGCTCGTCTGCTGACTAGCAACGTACCTTGACGGCCAGGCGATGTTGCAGTCTGCACATGGTGACGAGATGTCGTGTTGAGAGTTGAGAGTCCTTTGCTAGGTGCGACTCGACTACATAATGGACGGAGAACGTCCTGCTTTTCAGTCTCAGTTCCTCATCACTCTCACACATCAGCTTCATCAACCCTTCAGATCTACATCTCAACACTTCAACTACCACTCTCACCAACTCACAACTTCTTCTCTACCAACTCACAACTTCTTCTCTACCAACCCAACCGCAAACATGCACTTCCCCACCGTCGCCGTCTTCGCCGCTCTTCTCTCCGGCTCTGCCCTCGCCGCCCCCACCACCGGTAACGTCAAGTCCATGGCCGTCGCCTCCACCTGGACCATCGAGAACACTCGCCGCGCCTGCAAGGGCACCGACTGCACCTGGACATTCTCCATCAACACCGGCTCCTCCAACACTCCCTGCACCTTCCACACCAAGCAGGTCGGCTCCACCCCTCCCAGCCGCGCCCCCGGCGCCGCCCAGAAGTGCGGTGCCTACACCGTCACCAGCGGCTGGTCCGGCCAGTTCGGCGAGGGCCAGGGCTTCACCACCCTCTCCGTCGTCAACCAGGCCACCAAGCAGATCGTCTGGCCCGCCTACACCGACAAGCAGCTCGCCAAGGCCGTCACTGTCAAGCCCAACCAGAGCTACCCCGTCCAGGCCCTCCCTTAAGCGCTTCGCTGCTCGGGACAATGGCTTGCCGGCATGGCAGCTTCATAGTGTGAAGACCTGGTAACACATGGTATCGCATGGATAGAGGAGGACGAATAGCAGCGGGTTTTGGATTTGAGAAACGTCACATCAGCAAGCACAGCATATGCACAACAATGTAATAAATAATGACATTCCTTAAACGATTGGTTCCTCCTTGGTGATTTGTGATCAAGATTGTGACTGCTGCGAGGTTGAGATTGAGAGCCAACTTTCTCCTATTTAGGTCGCACCTCATGAACAAAGTTTGAGCCTCCGTGTATAAGCTTCGATAGGCCACGAATCAACAGTTGAGTGCCATCGGCATCGTTGCCGCAATATCCTCAAACGTTCTTGCTGATCCCAAGGACCGGCTCAGAAAGCTCGACCTTGCACTGGGACAGCTCAACCCCGTGGGTGTCATACTCCAGCTCGCCCGTTTCTTCGTCAACCGTGACCCATCGTCTATTGAGAATATCGCCATCTTCAGCACGGTCATTGAAGTTCTGCGGCGCAAACACAATACTGCTGACAGCCTCCGTGTACAGCGTCACAGGGATATCCTCAGCGCGCGTAAAGTGATGCATGCCGAGGTTGAACCACAGCACCACGTCCTCGCCATCCACCGACTCCCCGTCGAAGAACTTGGCAAAGTCCTGCTGCGGCTTCCACGGCAGATTGACGTTCGCGAAGCTCGTGGCATACGGCTCCGTGTCCTTCTGTCGCGTCAGAGCGAGGTGGCTCTTCGCGAAGGACGTCTGGTCCCGAGACCAGGGAGAGTTCAGGGGGGTCAGGTGAATGTTGGAACGCCCGGGGACGATCCGGTAGCCGCGCTTCTCGCCCCAGACATTGGTGGCGTTGGGATTGACGATGCAGTACATGGCGCGGTTGTTGGGCATCCAGTTGAACTGCTGCTCGGTGGCCATGGTGGACTGGGACATCTCCATCTGCTCGAAGGAGCCGAGCTCAGGGAACCAGGGCTGGGTCTGGTTGACCGCTATGAGCTCACTGATCTCGAGACTGTTCTTGGAGTCGACAATGTCAAAGTCGGCCTTGTAGGTGAGGATGTGGTCGTGGAGGGAGCCTTGAGTGGCCTGCTGAACGCGGGGGCCGAAGCGACCTTGGTCGGGGTAATAAAAGGAGGACTGGAGGAAACCCGAAGCGCGGCAGGTGATCTCGATTGATCCGTCGACGTGGAACTTGTAGTCGAACATGTAGTCGTAGTTGCCGATGGTTGAGATGGTACGCGTCGTCAACGCCGATCCCTTGACGGTGCCGAGATGGCTGAAGCCGTACTCGTTCCCGCTGCCGAACCTGTGACGGGACATTGGGTAGCCGCTGTCCGATTCAAAAATGCAAAAGGAGTTCGTGTTGGTGCTTGAGGAGTTGCCCGAGTGATAGGTCAGATTCCAAAATGTGCTGCCAAAGGGACAGTCGAAACCCTCGACGAGAGTGCCCATGTCCGTACCCAAGCTGTAGTACGTGTCGTGATACACGGTGTTGGCAGCCTTGGGCTGAAATCCAGCATACTGCGCAGCAGCCTCCTGGAGAGAAAGCTCGTACAAGACTCGTTCGCCTTTATACTTGATGTCATAATACATAACTCCGAGTGTTCGGGAGTAGGCGACGTAGAACGACCAGCCCATGTACTCGATGTAGCGCTGTTCTTCATCGACCTTGTATCTCTTGCCACCAATCTCGAGGCTTTGAGGGGCGAGCTTCTCTTCCAAGTCGCGGGCTCCGAGTTCCGGCTTATAATCGAGCATAGCCCACTCGGTCTCTCGGGTCTGCTTGACGTCCATTGACAACTCTCCGGCATCCCAGGCAGCACGGAAGTCGGCCACTGTCTCGAAGAACTTGTTATTGGTGACAATGCCCTTGAGCTTATAAAGCGACGCATCCGTGCCGGTGCAGTCGATCATGACGTAGAAGTCGAGCGGCGTCAGGTAGGTCGCGGGGCCTGGGTAGCGGAACATGACATTACGGAAGGCTTGCGTTCCATCGAATGACACTGGAGTTGGACTGCTCGCTGTCAAGGTCGATTCCGGCTTGCCAGATCCGTAGTACGAGCCGCCAATGAGCACCTCTGTAATGTCGGTGATGTTGGACATGACAGAGATGAGGAGGGCTTCGGTTGCTGCAGACCGTTTGCCGTCGAAGTAGCGAGCGTTGTAGGGTACTCGACCACCATCTCCACCGTTGTAGATGTAGTCAAGCTTCTCAATGGTAGTTTCAGAGTCCACTGGGAGAGGGCCGATCATGTACTCTTGCGAGTCTGGCTCATCCTTTCCACCAAAGAAAATGACGGCCCGGGCATACTTGGGAGGAGGCGGCCTGGCACAGCTGCTCAGGTATGGCACGACATCAGTCTTGTTGGTGTGGAGTGTGTCGATCCAGAAGACGTAGTTGTCAGTGAGCGTAGCGTTGCTCGGGAGGGTCAGATTGAGGCCGGACTTTGGGTCATGAAGGAGGTTCCAGACGGCAAGATTATCCTCGGCAGAGATTTGGTCCCAGATATTCTTCCTAGGTGCCTTGACTTTCGGGGCCGGCTCATGAATGTTGCATGTTCCAAGATCGATGCGCTTTTCTAACTGCTCCCGTGCAATCTTTGGGTTGGCCACTGCAGCAATGGCGCCGGACAGGCCGGCCAAGGCTGCGATGAGATGTAGAGATATCATTGTGTCGAGTAGGTGATGCGCGGTGGCCGCACAGTTGACGTTGAGTAAGTCTCGTTCCTGACCTACAGGAGGACACCCTCATGTCTTCTTTGATGCTGCTGCCAGCGACCTTTTATACCCTACTTCTGGTTTCAAAGTGAGAAGAATATGCTATCATGGCCTCAACATGTGCCTTGGTTCTCGAACAAGCCCCTCTTTCATGATCTGCGCTCGCAGTCGGGGTCTTTCTTCCCGATTCACTCGTCTTATCTCCCTACTGATGGGTCTGGTCCCAAGGCTACGGGTCAAAACGTGGTGTTCCGCGTGGAAACAAGTGATCGGAATGCATCCGACATGCTGCCAAGATGCCCTAGGGAGGACTATCGGTTTCTTTGGCATATCCATGTGGCTCTTAAACGGTTGATGATAGCTTGTGCGGGATGTGCTGTCGTTATCTACACGATGAATGAGCGGAAGTGCGGGGTCTGATAACACTATGGGCCTGAAGGTGAGGCTGAACGCAACGGAATCGTTGACGTTGCGGGTAAATTGCTCTTTGGAAACATACTGGCGCCTCGATTTCTGATGTATTTCTTTGGATTGATATCAAAACTGGGAGCCGTCTTCGGACCATGCTGTTGAATACAGCCGAGTGTGTTGGGCAGGCAAACAGTGAACTTATCAACTTATCAGTCCTGTCTCCTGAGGTGCAAATCGCGGCAACGGCCAGCTTTCCGAATCTCTATGCTTACTACCTACGTGGTGAGGGGACTCTGGCAAGATAAGGCAGCCAAGACTTGGGTCGGCGAGGACCCCGCATTCAAGGAAGCAGCTGGGCTCTGGCTTCGCCTGCGAGATGACGAGAAGCAAGGAATCTCTGCATTAACGCGATTGTGGAAAGATAAGATGGTTGTGGCTTGTATCGCCAAGGCCGAAGTGACAAGGAGACATGGCTGAAATCAACACCAGGATTCAAACCCTTGTAGATGTTTTGCCCGCGTGGGAGATTCCTCCCGACGTGTTGATAGTGAATTACCGAAAGATATTATGTACAATAATTGCATTGACATTTCAGGATTTCATACACCAGCACGGGTTTTTCAGTGATCTCGACGGTCAACTGTCATCGTGTTTAAGCATCCATAAAGGCATGTCAAGTACATCGCAGACAGATGGTCAGCACGCTTCATTTGGGCTCAATGCAAGGGATTTCCTGCTGAGACATTGACGACCTGTCTGCGTTCTACTACGAATTCATCGTGACATGTCCCTACTTTGAAAGCTGACTACGGCTGGGCCTTTTCACCGGCCTTTCACAATAATACGAAGGTTTTAGAGCAGTTTCAAGGTTCTGCTCGGCGCAGAATCTAGATACCAGGAATGATATCATGTCAGATTAAAGATGGCATGTGAGCCTTGCGAGCATCATTCTCGAAGCCACAATTCTTTCGTTTCCAATGCAAACGACTCAATTAGCTGACATTATGATGAGACTAGGGAGCACAGAAGGTGTCTTACGTGCTTTCGACAATTTGAAATGTTATAAATTAAAATATAGGCAGATTCAATACATCGTGCACACCAAGCGGCGTCGATATTCACAGCGGCCATCGACTGTAACAATGGTCACATTGGAAAGATGCTTGAAAACTTCGTCCAGCATGATAATTCTTCAAATGATTGCCTTCAAGCATGGAGATTGTTGAAGGCACCACTGAGTTACTTTCGAATATCTTAGAGTCAAGGCTTAGAGTCAAGGCTAGACATGTCTCTCTTCCCGAAGCTCCGCCTGCAATACCGATGCTTGAGAGTATCCACAGTGAGTGATCGAGGGCGTGCGCCAGAAGCTTATTCTCTAGGGAGCGTGATGGGACTTACCTATTCAAAGAAAGGTGAGACGCACCCTTATGACAGTTGCGCACGCTCGTTCGCCCGGTATCATCAACGAGCACAAAATCAACCAAAAAGACGTTAATATGAAGCCATCCGGTCTTGGCAACAATCCCGGCGGCAACAATCCCGGCGGCATTAATCCTGGCAGGGTAGCAGGCCCATTTGGCTCGGGTGGCCGTGGCTTCTGATTCACAAAAGCTGCTCAACATACGTGCAGTCGAATGCCCCAAAACAGGTAGACGAATTGACAGCTCATATTTTAAGCTCAGGGAAGGACCGCAGCACCCAGACATCCTTTCTATACCAGGGCTGGGGCTGGGATGCTTTTCGAGAACAAGGCCATTTTGCTGTGAAGTGTGATCAACACTCAAGTCTCTCGGGGCTCTTGTTACATGATGATTACATGACGGGAAGCAGATTCAGACAATCCAGCAGCTACAACAAGCATATCATTAAAATGAAATATGCTGCCACCTCAGTGTGGATCACCCATACTTGTTCCTAGTTGCGCCACATGATTGTTCCCTTTCTGTTGTCCATGCCTCTGATAATGGGCCAATAATGAAAGGATTTACAGTGTCGTCTCATACTTCGCCGTTCAGTCGCATCTTCTGGCTAATTAGGTTTATCTGCAAGCCAGCAATGCCTCAGCTTCTGGATACGGAAGGTAGCCTATCTGCGAAGTATCGGCGCTCGGTTCACGTTCACCTTGTGCTCCAAAGCTGCGTTGCCGACAGCTCAAGTACTTCAAAGCTGCTTGTAGATTGCTCGATCCAATGACAAGTGCGGCTTAAGATCGTAGCCGCTGGCGTGAGCCGCCAGACACACGACACAGGCTCAGGCATCAGGTGCAGAGACCGAGGTCTGGACTTGAAATTTGTTATTTCCTGATGTGGTCATTGAGGGTGCGCAAAAGCGAAAGGCGATTCTTCAGCCGCCTGGTCTAGAACTTGGACGACTGCCGGCCACTTACGACCCGCGCATCCGATTCAGGAAGGTGAGCAGGTCGCAGAGCTCTAGACAAGCTCTAAAGCTAGACAGCACGGGAGCTCTGGCCCCTGTTGCGGCCTCACGAGATCTAGTGGTAATATGGCGACTTGTGCCCTCGTGGCAACGCGACTTCTTCTTCTGGCAACGAAGTCTGTCTTTGAAGGGCCAGACCCAAGCCTCTCATGCAAGTTCACATGTTTGTGAGGTTAAGGCCATGCTGTTCTGTCAGTCGCACCGGCAAGAGTCCAGGGAAGCTGTGCGCAATCATGGCAATAACTCATGAGAACAGCACAGCATCACCAACCCCGCAGGCCAAGGTTGGGAGTAGCACAAAGATTCGGCGACCTGTAGATCCCATCCCACCCTCCAAATAGCTGGAGGACGCGTCTTCGGTACCACCCCGCATGACGTGAGGGGGCTACCGATTGCGGAGTTGCGTCGAAGATCGCAGACAAGGTTCCAGCTTCCTTCCTCGGGCCGCTCCGATTGACCGTGGGGTAACATGAACCACATCAACAGCCGAAGAGGAAGTTCCTGATCCCATTCCAGAGATGCCAACCCCCTCGCCATCTCAAGTCACAGGCCAGGCCAACAAGCATCTAGCACCAAGCGTCTCACGCGTTCTGCAATGGCAAGCTGGCAAGCAGCTTTTGTCACCGCCAAGCTTCGAATCGCAGCTGCCGAAGATTCGCACCAAGCACAAAGAGGCGCGGGGGCGCGGGTCGGATCGGGAAGGTGAGTTTCTCTCAGCTGCCGGAGCTACTGGAGGAGAGTGATCTGCGTCAAGCCAATCTTGCATGGCCTGGGAAAAAGCAGATGCCGAATCAAGGTCCCATCACCCGGCGCTTGAACCAGTCCACCGCTAACCGGTGAGTGAAACGACCGAAGGTTCTCTTCTAGCGACCTCCCATCACTGCGTCTCGGCCTGACCTGACTACTCGCTGCGTGTAAGCGCCCTGGTCTCCCGATCGACGTGGCTCACCAGCCTAAAATCACGACATGCCGCCATGGCGTGGGTGGGATGGCCTCTCCAGGAAGCTGGGGGGGATTTGCCGTGCGTTATCAAGCTGGCTCGACTCGAGGAGGGGGGCGCGCGTGATGTGACCTGCCCGTTTTTGACAGTTCAGCGACCTGATCGTCAGCGCGAGGGTAGGGTGAGCGCTTTTGTGGTGAGCACGAGGGGTCGGTCCATGGGAGCACGAACAGGTCATAGACGATCACAAGAATGGCACTCCAGTCGGCAAGCTACATAAGAAGAGTCGCGACGTCGCCGTTGAAATGATGGAGAGTAGACAGTCAGACCAATCTCACCACACCTCACGGGTCTCAAGTTCGAGTTGTACCACGCAAACATGAAGTTCCAAACCACTCTCGGCCTCTTGGCCGCTCTCGCCACGGCTGTCATTGCTGAGGAGAAGGTCCAGTACGATGGCTACAAGGTCTTCCGCATCGAGGCTCACGATGATGTCGCCGACATCCATAAGCAGCTCGAGGGTATCTCGACCACCGAGGTCAGCTGCGGTGGCGAGACCGATCACCTTGAGGTTGCCGTCGCCCCTGAGGACCTCGAGGCTTTCGCCGCCCTGAACCTCGACGCCAAGGTCATCAACGAGGATCTCGGTGAGGCTCTCGCTGAGGAGGGTCCCGTCGAGGAGTACTACAGCGGTATGTTCACATGATCACACACTAACGATCCTCAACTCACGCTTCATCAGAGTCCGGTGAGGGCAAGGCCGCCCTCGAGGCCCGCCAGGCCGCTCTCCCTGCCGCCTCGTGGTTCACCGCGTACCGTCCCTGGGCCGAGCACGCCACCTTCTTCAACCAGATCGTGGCTGCTCTCCCCTCCAACTCGGAGATCTTCAACGTCGGCCAGTCCTTCCAGGGCCGCACCATCTACGGCATCCACCTCTGGGGCCCCAATGGCAAGGGATCGCGCCCTGCCATTGTTTTCCACGGCACCGTCCACGCTCGCGAGTGGATCTCTGCCCCTGTGAGTCGCAGCCCATCGAGACGTGCGGGGGACGATCGCTGACAAGAGTGCCAGGTTGTCGAGTACATCACTCGTGAGCTTGCTGCTGGCTACCTTAACAACGATGCTTCCGTTCGCGCTTGGTTCAACAAGTACGACTTCTACTTCATCCCCTTCGTGAACCCCGACGGTATGTTCTCCCTCCCCTCCATACTCTTCATACCTAGGAGCACTGCTGACCATACCAAACACAGGCTTCGTCTACACCCAGTCTACCAACCGTCTCTGGCGCAAGAACCGTCAGACTCGCTCCGGCACCAGCTGCGTCGGCACCGACGGCAACCGCAACTGGAACTTCAACTGGGGCCTCACCGGTGGCGCCTCGACCAACCCTTGCGAGGAGACCTACAAGGGCCTCGCCGCCGGCGACACCCCCGAGATCCGCGCTCTCACCACCTTCACCACGGGCCTCCGCACCCGCGGCGTCAAGCTCTTCATCGACTGGCACAGCTACGGCCAGTACATCCTCCTCCCCTACGGCTACAGCTGCAGCGCCCGCGCCCCCAACCACTCGACCCAGATGTCCGTCGCCGGCGGCTTCTCCGAGGCCATCCGCGCCGTCTCCGGCACCCGCTTCACCTACGGCCCCAGCTGCTCCACGCTCTACGCCACCACCGGCAGCTCTCCCGACTACCACAGCGGCGTGGTCAACGCCGAGTTCTCGTGGACCGTTGAGCTCCGCCCTAGCCCTAACACTTCTAACGGCTTTGTTCTCCCGGCCGGCCAGATTGCTGCCAGCGGTGCTGAGCAGTGGGCTGGTATCAGGTACGTCCTGAACACCATCTAAGCGGCAGACATGCCGTGGGATGTGGGCTGGTGATGCCAGCTTGTGCTCGGACGAGTTGGCTACAAGTCCCCTCTAGTTTATGGTCTATGAGCGACTGTCAAAATGAGACCAATGAACAAGATGAACCACGTATTAAACATTAATCTCTGTGCCAGTCATGTGCTCTGCACATCGTGAATGATCCCAATGCCACTGCCTCTGTCTCTGTTATTCTTCGCTCCATGCGATCAAGCCTTCTTCTTCACCATGAGGAGGACACCCGAGATGCCACCCATGATGAACTCCTTGCCAGGGTCTACACCAGCTTCATGCAGCAGTTTCTCAATAGACCTCCTCATGATCCTCACCACATCCTCTTCGCCCACGGCCTCAGGGTGCGCCTCACGCCACCGAGTCACAGGACTCATCGTCCCAGCCGCCATCTCCAACATGTCGAGCGTCATGGCGTCTTTGCCCCGGAAGAACCCGCCCGCCGCATCAGTGGCATCAGACAAGTTCCACTGCTGCCGATAAAACGTCTCCTCATCAAACCCCTCGACCGGCTCAGCGATGGTCCAAGGGAGAGGCAGATCGACGTACAAGCCCTGCCCCACGAGGTTGCCCTTCTCCATGTACGGCCGCAGATACTTCTCCTTCAGGTCAGCAATCGCCTTTTGAATGGCCAGCGCATTCGGCATGTCACGATGAATGACGATCGAGCTGCCCGTCCAAAACGCAACCGTGCCGCCCGGCCGCAACACCTCTAAAGCCCGCGCCCAGAACCGGTCCATGTCGAACCAGTGCGCCGCCGTAGCAGCAGCGATGAGGTCCACGCTCCCATCGGCAACAGGCGGGTCAACGTCGGAGCCCAGGTCCTCTGCCGTGCCGACCTCGAAGCGCGCGGGCTCGTCGATGGAGGTCACGCCGCCAATGTCGCGGGCCGTGGCGATCATGCCGGCGGAGGGGTCGAGGCCGAGGGCGTGCTCGAAGTAAGGGGACAGCTCGCGGGTGGCGGTGCCGGGGCCGCAGCCGAGGTCGACGAGGGAGTGAAGGAGGCCGTTGGTGTTGAGGTGGTGTTGGAGGATGAGCTTGTAGAGGGCCGGGTGGTAGCCGCGGCGGTTGCGGGCGTAAGCGGCACCCTGCTCGGCGGTGTAGGCGCGGAACGTCTTCTCGGACGTGTCTGTTTCGGCTGGGCCGGGGGGCTGGGCGGGGTTCGGCGCGGCGTCGGCCATTCTGGATGCTGTGTGATGTTGTGCGAGTCGTGTGCTGGGTGGTGCCTTTGGCTTTCGTGATGCCTTTGGGCGAGGTAGTCTCACAACGTCGGGGGAGGTTTGTCGTTACAGTACCTGTACTTAGACGATAAAATGGGCGGATGATCTGAGGTTGGAGAGCACAGCAGATTGGCAACCCCGCATCATGGATTCTTCTGAGGCAGGCCTACGTAAGCCTGCTGCGCTCATTCACTGGACGTGCCGCGATCCTTTCCAAAGTCCCAAAGTCCCAATGTGTCCGGCACGAGGCCTGAATGTGACACAAATCTGCCTTTTGCCGGTAACACTCTTATTGGATGGTAGGCGATGTTTCACTTGAATGCTGGATGGAGAGATTCGCCAAAGTGGAAATAAAGGGCCAAGATTTCCCGCACTTCATCGGTCAGTTGACCTGACCGAGCCACTACACCGACTCACCGATGTCACGATGGGGTTCTCGAACGATATGTTTCGCCATGTTGGAGCCATGCTCGAGGGTCGGAAGAATAATACCCTTCACAAGCTGCCACATGAATGGATCAGCTACGATTCCAATCCCCAACTCAGCTGGACTCCTCGAGGTGTCATGCTGAGACCCACGACTCCAGGACCCCTCTTTGCTCGGTCACTCGTGACTCGGCCACGAAACTTCCAATGTCGTTACTTCAGAGTTTAAATCTCTCTGCAAAACTCCGATGTTCCAAAGTAGCGTAGTGAATGTGGCACCCAGGCTCCAGACTCGCTTCGAGAAATCCTTTTGCTGTGCTCGTGCTTTCGGTCGCCTTGGTGGAGTATTTGAGGCAACTGTGGGTAAAGTAGGTAGGTATTCCAGTGATGTCATGAGAAATGTCTTAATTCAGACGTCACCTATGTAATCCACCTTCGAATCAAGCGAAGGACCCAAAAGACGGTGTTTTTGCTGTGCTACGATTCATGCACATCTCCACGTGCAAGCGGTTCATCTTGGCAACTTCATGTTGCCACAACGCTTTTTTGATCCCATTTCTGGATTGAGCGTCGTTTCCAGCAGCGTCATTGAGCATGGAATTGTTCGCAGTGTCTGGGCGATCTAAACGATCCGACCGGCCGCGTGGTTCAGGTGGATTGTGACAGGTGAAATGTGAGGGTCTTGAAGCAGATCGAATGCTTGTTTTGCACGTCAGATACCGGAGGCTGACCTGTGGTTGGTGATCGGTATTGTAGAGCAAACCTGGCAAGCTGATGGCTGTGTCTGTCTGTTCACATCCAATGGTGGACCCTCGGGTTGTCTTCTCTACTAACGACGTTGAGAAGAGTTCTACTGTCGGTGTCTTGTTTCGTCGAAATCCTACATGTACCCGCCGAGGTCATCGGGTGGATTCAGTTAGGAAGAGTGTGATCAGCTTCTCAGCATACCACCGACTGTCAAACGTTCTCGGAGTCTTGACTCTGTTTGTTCCCCGTGCTGGCCCAGTCTCGAGCCGCATAGGTCACACATCATCTGCCACGCCTGGGGTATTGTCCGGCGTCACGACATGCGACCCGAAATCGAATCACGCAGATACTCCACGTCGCATTCATCTTTGAGAAGACCCGAGGATTCAGTGGACTCCCATGAGACACGTGATGGCCCAAGAACCGCGAGTTATTGCAATATCATCAAAAGATGTCAGGATATCGCGTATGCCTAGCGCGATGACCGAGAACATTGGAACAGCTCGTGTCGGCGGCCTCACTCATTTGGACGCATCGCAGGGAAACAAACCCGAGCGACGATCTTTGTGATCCAACGAGCATGTCGCGATCCATAAAACCCTCATCTCCAGACATGCCATTCCCCAGAATTCATCTCCAATGATGCCTTCGGGGGAATGGAGTGTTGTCTCAAGTTGCGGCGTCGGTAAAGGGATGTCTCCAACCGCAACCGCATCTGTCACGTGTGACCTCCGCCGAGCTGCTGTCGTGAAAAATCCCTTGAACCAAGTTCCAAGACGTTGACGCGGGCAGGGCGGCTGGCGACTCTGGCAGCCAAGACATCAACGCCGGCGCGACGAGCTTTTTATGAGTGTTGCCAAACCGACGACATGCGCCAAAACTCCACCCCAGACCAAGTTTCTTTGGCAGACCCCGAGTCATGAGGCCCTTCCGCCAGCCTTGCAAACTGGCTTCCCAAACAGTCTCTGACGCCTTGTTGGCCAGTTGGTCTGTTGGCGGTTCGCAGCTCCAGTCGAGGTCCAGTCAAGTTCCCACCTCCGCCGGTCTCACAGTGGGCCATCAGCGAGATCCAGGGACATTAGAATCGCCCGTCGCGTGCTTCAGCGAGCCAGATACAGGCAGCATTGCCCCGAAAGAGTGGTTCGTTCCACCGACCGGCGCCAGGGAAGCAAGTAACCTTAAACCTTGGCGGCCAAGCCCGTCGCCCAAGTGCCGTCTAATAAGATGCTCATGCGGTGTGGCCCGCCAAGCGCCCGGCTGCCGAAAGGTCCACAACCCGCGTCCCTGAAAGGTTTTCCAGTGGGCCAAGGGGGCGCTGATGGTGGTGGGATGTCCCGGGTTTCCGTATGCGGTAGGGCCGAGGACGAACGCCCGAACTCGAGCACCAACCCGCGCCCATGGATCCTCTATTCTCTTACTCGAGAGCGCGTCTGGTCGGCCTCACATCTTGGTTTGGTCAGATCGTGATGACCTACTAGTGCAAGTAGGATGGCATTGGCACACGTCACCCTTTGTCTCGCAGCTGGTGAGAATGAGGGTCGGCGTCGCATGGTGACCAACGACGGACCAGCGCGTCTCGTCCGCGACGCAAGACTGGGGACAAGGGGATGAAAAGTCTTAGAAGTCGCAGGATCAACACTCGTGGTATATATACGACTGTCACGTCACCTTGGGGTAGACCACTTCCCCCGAGTTTCCACCCCCAGACCACCCAGAAAACGCCATCGACCCGACATTCACGATGTCTGAGAAGTCGGAGCGAGAGAACACCCTGAATAATCACCAGGGGACGGTGGACAATACCCCTCAGAATGGCCTTATGCGCTTCTTCAGCAAAATGGGCGACCTGCCCCAGTGGAAGTTCAACGGACAGCTGCTTCGTGGTGCCGCGTTGAACTGGGGCATTGGTGTCATCGCCTCGTGCGGTTTCGTGAGTATACTCAGAACCCTCTCTTGATGTGAAACACTGCTGACATGGTGTCAGCTCATGTTCGGCTACGACCAGGGCGTCCTGTCCGGTCTCCTCACCCTCGACGACTTCCAGAAGAACCAGGCCCTTATGACTCCTCTCGACGACTCGAATCCCCTATGTTGGAACGATGACGGCTCCCGCGACGAGCGCTATTGCCACGGCGATGCCAACACCCAGGCTGCCGGGGTTGCCATGTACCAGATCGGATGCTTCTTGGGCGCGGTTCTCATTCTCCTCTACGGTGAGAGCTGGGGTCGCCGGTCGTCGACCTTCTGGGGCTCCCTCATCATGATCATCGGCGGTGTCATGCAGGCGGCGTCCTTTGAGTACGGCCTCTTCGTCAGCGGTCGCGTCGTCGGCGGCATCGGCAACGGCATGGTCACTTCGACTATTCCCACCTGGCAGTCCGAGTGCGCTCGCCCCGAGAAGCGTGGCTTCCTGATTCTGATCTCCGGTGCCCTCATCTCTGGTGGCATCATGATCTCGTACTGGGTCGTCTACGGGTTCTACTTCCTTGAGGGCGAGGTCCGCTGGCGCTTCCCAGTCATGTTCCAGTCTTTCTTTACCATTCTCGTCATGGTTGGTCTGCTCTACTTGCCTGACTCGCCCCGTTGGCTCCTGATGAAGGGTCGCACAGCCGAGGCCCGAGAGGTCATCGGACGTCTCCTCGACCGCCCGGAGGACTCTCCCGAGGTCGACGAGGAGGTCAACCAGATCGCCGCAGCCCTCAACGTCGAGCACGAAGGCGGCCGCTTCAAGCGCCTCCTGACCAACGGCCCCTCGCAGAACCTGCGCCGCACTCTCCTCGGCATCGCCGCCCAGTTCTTCCAGCAGATTTGCGGTATCAACCTCATCACCTACTACGCGACCTTCGTCTTTGAGAACTCTCTCGGTTTTGGCCCCCAGCTCTCCCGTCTCTTGGCCGCCCTCAACGGCACAGAGTACTTCCTCGCCTCCCTCGTCGCCCTGCCCCTCATCGAGCGCGTCGGCCGCCGCAAGCTCATGCTCTTCGGCGCATTCGGCATGATGGGCTCCATGGCCATCCTTGCCGGCACAACCTCGACGGGCACAACCAACGAGGACGGCGCGCCGCAGCTATCGACCGCGTACGGTGTCACGGCCGTCGTGTTCCTCTTCGCATTCAACTCATTCTTCGCCGTCGGTTGGCTCGGCATGACCTGGCTGTACCCGGCTGAGGTCACGGGTCTCAACATCCGCATCCAGGCCAACGCGCTTTCGACGTGCAGCAACTGGATCTCCAACTTCCTTATCGTCATGATCACCCCGCCCGCATTCGCCAACCTCGAGTGGAGGACCTACGTCATGTTTGCCGTGTTCAACGCCGCTCTTATCCCCTGCGTCTACCTGTACTTCCCCGAGGTAGGTTTCCGTTCTGTTGTCTGGAATTTGCGACACCAGTTGATGCTAACGACTTTCAGACCTCCAAGCGATCTCTCGAGGAAATCGACCTGTACTTCGCCCGTGCCTGGTCCGAAGGCGTGTCACCCGTCAAGATGGCCAGGACGATGCCCCGGTACACTGCTGTGGAGCTGGACAACGAGCTGGCCAAGTACTTCAGCGCCTCGGACATTGAGCAGCGCAGGGGGTCTATGCTGCAGTCGCGTCGACCGTCAGCTATGACCCAGGCGCCTGAGGAGCCGCCGGTCAACAACAATACCACTCCGCAGTAGGCGCTGTCTGTTTGATGTTGCGGCGAGATAGTTGTATGAGCCTTTGCGCGACTTCCTGAGTGAAACGATTCACAAATTTTATCAAGTTGAGGAGCTGCTCAAGCCATCAAGTGTGATTTCTATAAATGTGCAAAGCTAAGTGACTGGACTAAATGTGCGATCTCAGGAGATGCTTGCCGCGAAGGACTGACCAAACTCGGGCAAACCACTTGCCACTTATGGATTGGAAGACTATCCTGCTCCATCCTCTGACTTTCCTTCACTCCTTCGCTTGATTCTGTCTTCGAGGTCAGATTTGGTGAAAGGTGGCATCGGCTGCATTTTGCCCGCAGGGAAACGCTTCGGCTTGACACCACTTGATTTCCTCCCCTCTGCATCGACTGGCTGCCGGGGCTCTGTTGATGATTTTCCAGAGTGCGACGCAACTCTTTGACCTTCAGCGTGAGTTCCGTTGCCTGGCGCTGGTGAAGTGTTTTGACCGCTACGCCTTGGATGCCTCTGCTCAGCATCCAGAGCTTGGTTGTCTTGAGGTCGTGGGGAGAGCGGAAGGGGCCAGTCTCCGATTTCTTCGCGGGGGCCTCGACCATCATCCCGGACCCGTGACTCATTGGTTGCTGAGGATCCATGTAAACCAGTCGGCTCCCGAGTAGGAGGTGAATTGGCTCGGGATAGAGCAGGACTTGGACGTCGACGAGAAGCATTCCGCGGACTGGGCCGGCGGGAGGCTGTCCGAGGGATTGAATCTTGCGATGCCATTTCGGGCTGTTTTCTTCGGAGCGCGGAATTCGAGTTGCTCTCACGGGCTAGACGCTCGCTGAATGAACGCGGCTGAGGAGGTGTGCTAGGTTCTTCTCCATGTCTTTTTCTAGTGCTCTTGCTCCTTCGCCTGTTTTCCGGGACTATTTCGAGGGTGATGGTCACGACAGCCTTTTCTACGCCTCTTAATGATTTGATTTCGTCAAGTCTTACAACCTCTTCGTGCTTCCGCTGGAAGTTTTCAAGACACCTTCTCATAGATCTCAGTTCGCGTCTTTGACTGACAATCTGCGTCGACATAAACTTCCTGGTCAAGGATGCCTTTTAGTCAAGCTTTGGATATTGCATTGTATATGTATCACTCACATTTGAGTAATCAAGAGCCGCAGGTCTCTTGCCTGGCAGTGTTGGCTCTGAAGATCGCGAATGTGTTTCGTGAGTTCCTCGCACCACATTGTGCTGATGAATATGTTTGTCGTGAGCTTTGTTGCTTCCTGCATCATTCGCGCGGCATTTATGGCAGTCTTGTTCCTGTGCCATTTCCAACGTCTCACCAACCGGATGATCTTGCTGTCCTGCCCGCTGAGAGGTGAGTCTTCGTGAATATTGATGTCTTTGGCCAGATCACTGATACGAGCTCGGACCTGTTCGAATTCGTTGACTATTCCATCTAGAGTGGTTTCTCGTTCGGAACGCCGCTCGTCGTCGATGAGCTGGATTGAACGTTGAGCAGCGGTGATTAAGTAAGTTAGCACGTTACTCATATTCTTGGTGCTGGTTTTGAAATGTACAATATCCGATGAGGCATTGTTTAGGGTGCTGAAGATGTCGCTGAGTTGGACGAATCCGTTGGCGATTTGTATCGCGACGCCCACGACGCCAAGTATTGCTACCGCCTCAACCATCGAGATGCTTGGTAGTATGAGGTGTGCCTATGTTTAGAGTTGCAGAGTAAGATATTTAAATATACCTCGCAGGCGGCTGTCAAAGGAAAGGGTGAAGGCTCCCACTGAGATACTCAGCCACCCTAGGGTTTAAGCCTTGCCAGTCTGGAATATTCTCCTCCCATGCGGGGGAGGGGGTTATCAGCGACTAGATCAATTCAGGTGACCGAGACCATGTTCTGGACGTGACTCCAACCCGATGAAGATATGTTATGCAGATGTGTGTGCAGCCTGATTGGGTCCAGTCCTGTCATTGCCTCCATCTTGTATTCTGAGGGTGTCCTGGAATACCCGATCAATTAGGCGCGGCCGTACAGCATATCGGTAAAGAGCAGGCAGGTGATAGGACCATGGGCCTCTCAACACATGCAGCCTGTCAAAAATTCCGCCTCACGGTATGCCTTGTCAGAGCTGCCTCGCATATTACTGTCGTCCGGCCTACGCGGTGGTGCGCAGATTCCGGAAGGCCTCTCTGGCGCTTCCAGAGATATTAAAAGATAGGGCGGCAGATGCTGTTAGTGACAGACTTGGGCTCTTTCTCCCTTCAGCAGTCTGAGAGCAGGGCTTGGTGTGATTCAAAACAATCTCACAACGTTAGATAGGCATCCCGACTTCGTATCAGCTGCCAGGTTTGCATGAAAACCTTGCTTTTCGTTTCTCCTGCATCCATTGCGACACTTGGTACCTTATGTATAACGTGACCAGATCCGAAGAGTATCTCGAGCCGACTACCTAGGTTATGATTATGTCTCACGCGCGAGGAGGAGGTTCAAGCAGCTGCTGCCATAGACTTCGTTCACCTCGGCAAGTGGTGCAGATATGGCATGGTGATAATCGTTCAATCAAACCACTTACCTCCTTTTTCCTTTTCTGCATCGGTGTGGTTGCTAGCAAGGCTGTCACACGCGTCCGATCTTTTGTGCCTAGGGTATCAAGCAAGAAGTGACCTGGAGATCCTGGCTGATTTTGGCACAACATTATTGATCACTACCCACATGTGCCCTTTGAAGATGCCCGCCCAGAAAATAGATGCTCATTAATCGCAATGATTTTATGGTGATAAATGTGCCAAAAACATAGACAAAACTCCACAACAAACCTAAAATAGCCCGTTCTCAGGTCGACACCAGGCTCATGTTTGACATCTGAAGACAAGTATGAGACTTGATGAGTTGCGAATCCACTAACTAAGAGCCCTGCCACTTTGACATCGCAATATAATCAACTGACTCATTATAATACAGCTCGGGAAAAATATCCTCTGCATAGTATCTCCAGTCCTTTTCAGCAGGGCGCTAGAAAGATTTAACATACTCCCAGTATTCGGGGTACTATCCACTATCCTCCCAGTCAACGAGCCCTTTAATCTTCCCATCGTAAACTAGTATATTTCTAGGCATAAGATCGCAGTAGGTGAGAACAATGCGATAATAAGTCTTCAGTCGCCGAGCAAACGCCTCTTGCATAAGCGGCGGTACTTAATCGAAGAGGGCCGATAGTAGATACTCGTTAAATAACTTTTATTTATAAGTAGTAGATACTCGTTAAATAACTTCTATTTATTAGTAGTCCGTGCCCTACGCCCTAGGGTCCGTGCGCCCTGTTACCTACTAAGTCCGTATTTCCAGGCCTACCTGCCTGCCTCTAGAGGAATAGATATATATTACTAGTTCTATTCCCTTTTACCTCTATAGGTTATAAGCCCCTAAACGCTCCGCGTATTATCGTTACTACGACGATTTTTATATCTTTATTAAGAGATTTATTAGCTCTATTATTAGGTATTATTTTTATCGATTTTATTATAGTATTATAAGAAGTATTAAATCTCTAATAACTACCTATAAATTCTCAGCTCCTAATAGCTAATTTCCGGTTTTCTCGCTACCTACGCTCGGCTTCTAATAGCTACCTTAAGCTACCTTTAGCTATTACTCCTTAATAGGCTCTAATACCTAACCCTTCCCTTTTTTATTATAGCTTCTTTAAACGCTTATAATATTCTAGTACTAGTTAGAGAATTGAATTTCCGGGCTTAGTAACTTAACGTTACTATTACCTATTAATAGGAGGACGTCGAGGAGTTCCTCGTAAACCCTATTCCCGTACCTACTACCGTAACTACTAACACAGCGTAGTAGAAGCTATAGAAGGCGAGACGCGCTACTACTATACGCCTCCTAGTTAACTTAATCGATCTAGTACTTCTCGACCGCTTTAAAGACGCTAGTTAGGATATTGCTAACTAGGACCCCTATAGCCTCTAGAACGTAGTCCTTTATATAATTCCGAAGGTCTTAGAAGATACTATCTATAACCTTATTCGAGATATTAGTACTCTCGAAAGTAATAACTTTCTAATACTTTACGCCTTCCTTATATACGCCTAGATGCTTAAGAGAAGGCTCTATAAACTTACTAGAAGAGACTCTTACTTATATACCTACTTCCTTTAAATAGTATTAGGAAATAGTACCCTATATTATTTCAAAAGTATATTACTATTACTAATATATAGTAGAATAATATAGTATATAATATTAGCTATAAAGTTAATATATAGGAATCTATATATACTTCCCTTACTATAGTATAGGGTTCTAGTAATTATAGTAAGAAAAAGGGTAATTCTATACCTAACGCTACTCTTATAGCTAAGAGGAAGTACTCTATATACTTATATTACTTTAAGGAAGGTAAGGAGCTCTTTAACTATCTACTTATAGACTACGTTCTTCTCGAGAAGAATATACCCTTAAAGTAGTCTACGGATATCTATAAGAAAGCTATAAAAGCTATATAAGCCTACTAGTATAATACTATATACTAAGACTCTACTTCTATTCCTAATACTTCTAATAATAATAGTAATAAGTAGGTCGTAGTAGCCTTATTAGATATTATTTAATAGAATACTATTACTTATTCGGCTATATTTAGTTAGGCCTATACTATAGCTAAAGCTTAGGGCCGAGATACTATTATCCTCGACTCTAGTAGTAATATTAATATCTTTAATAACCTCTCGTAGTTCTCTTAATATATCGAGAACGCTTACTCACTTCCTATTAACGTAGCGAACGGTTAGGTTATAAAGCCTCTTAATATTAGTAAAGTATTCTTCTAGGTCCGTAATCCTCTTAATCCTTCTATAGTTATCGATTAGGTTATCTCGGATATCCGATATCCCCTAGAGAGCCCTAGTAACCTTCTATTACTAGGCCTCTTAAGTACTAATAGAATCGAATACGACTATCGTACTAATTCGATAGTTTATATTAGTAACGGCCTTTCTATTATAGTAGCTACTTAGATTTAAGATATTATAGTTATATTTATAACTCCCTTAAAGTTACTATTATTAGAGACTACTTATAGTATAGCCTCTATTACCTAGCTTATTACGAAGACCTAAGTACTTTTCGGCATTATATATGAATACCTCCTTTATACTAGAAAGCGCTATATTATTAATACTTATAAGAAGGTTAGTATCCTCTTTAATTAATAGGAGGTTAGCGACTTCTACTACGAGGCTTATTACCTTAGAAAAAGTACTAAGATCGTTAGCTATTCTATTCTTTATAAGGCTCTGATTCTAGCTTACGAAATCTTTATAGATCTTATTAAATTTAAGGGTTTAAGTCTTAAATATAGCTTCTATTATACTTGCTATTTAATTAATAGGTATAGTAGCTTCTATTAGATCCTATTTTAAAGACTAAGACTAAGTAGGAGTCCTACTTTACTATTAAGAAGTTTATTCGATACTTTAAGGCCTCTACTAGTCTATCTATTATCTCTATAACCTATAATAGAAGTAGGGAATTTAATAACCTTGAGGTTAAGCTAATATTAGCCGACGAAGGCGTCGCCTTCCGACCCTTAGTACTAAATACTCTAGCCTAGAATAGTATAGTAGAACGCGCTAGCTATACTATTTTAGAGGGTATATATACTATGATTATTATTATAAGTCTCCTAGAGACTCTATAGCCCTATACTATAAAGACTATATTAGAAATTATTAACCTATTACTTATAGCCTCTAACCCTTATAGTAAAGCTCCTTAAGAGCGTCTTACTAAAGCTCTTAGCCTATTATAGTCCTATTAGACCCTATTTATTTAGTACCTCTATACTTATAGCTATATCACTTATAATTATAATAAGGGTATTCTCTATCCCCCTTATACTAATAAGACTAAAGTATATAATTAGAAAGGCTTCCTTATAGACTTTAATAGCCCTTATAGCTATACCTTTAACGTATATATACTAGAACGCGAAGCTATTATTCGCTATAGGGATATATACTTCTTCGAGGGCTAACTCCCTCCTATACGAGATCCTTCTATAGAAATCGTTAAATACGATACTATTTTTACTAACTACGATATCTCTAAGTTTATTAAGATTCCCTTTAATAACTATACCCCTAAATATTTTCTTAAAGAGCCTACTAATATAGTAAGAAGTTTAGGGGTTATAGCTAAGGTTACCGATTCTGAGACTATTAGGATTAGCTAATAAGAAGTTATACTTCTACTTAATAAGTTAATTTCTTTAATTCCTTGCCCTTTCTAAGAGAATAGCCTTATAGCTTCTATTAACTTAGATACCTCGTACTCTAATAACTTTAAGGATACTATTATAGAACTAGATAGGGTCCTACCCTTAAACGTAACCCGTTCGGAGTCCCTAGACCCTCTTATAGAGGCTTCTCCTCTATTCCTAGAGCCTAGTACTACTATAGCGCTTCTAGTCCGCAGATCTAGTTATAACGCCCCGTACGTTAGAGGGTAGTATACTACTACTTATATTAATAATAGCTTCTTAAGCAGCCGAGCTCTCCTCTTAGTAGAATAAGCTACCTATTACGAAGAGGACTTCCTCGTACTTCTATTAGAATAACCTATTACCTATTCTATTCTCTAGGCTATAGCTATCTCCTTAGATATTAATGCCCCGAAGACGATTAATATTACGAAGAATACCTTAATTAGTACTTCTAGAAGCCTACTTTTAATAAGTAAATTTAGAACCTTCTAGACTATAAGACTTAGTCCCTAGTAAGTCCCCTAGCTAGTATTAAGGTTCTTCTGGGTATGTACTAGATATTAAGACCTCGCCTTAATACCTATATACTAAGTAGGTAGTATACGGAAACTATTAATAGGGCGAATAGTTTGCTTAAGACCTCTATATTATAATAGGTTACTCTATATTAGTACGCTTATTTTTGGCCTTAGTAACGTATCTAGGCCTTTACCTTATAGTTATCGATTTTAGTAGCGTATTCATTTTAGCCCCTACCCTTAAAGGTAGTTGTATTTATATTTAATAGCCTTATAGATATAAGGATAGAACTAATAGGGTTTACTTTCTTAATAATACTCTCTATAGCCTCTATAAAGCCCCCTTATAGTAGTTCTAGTTCCTATTTAGTAAGCTAAAGAACCTTAGGTATACTAGTATAGCTAGAAGCCCGTACCTTCTATGTAACGAGTGTACTAATATTATTCTTCTTATATACGTTAACGAGTGTACTAATATTATTCTTCTTATATACGTTAACGACGTCGCTATCGCTAGACCCTCTTCTATAGCTATTTATAGTACTATAACGATACTAAAGACTATCTATAACCTTAAGGAAATACCCTCTATTAATAAGTTTATTAGTATAAACGTTATTTATAACTGCGTAGGAGGCTTTACTCTACTATACTAATAAGACTATACTTATAAGATCCTATAGCGTTTTAGCTTTAACTAGACGAATACTATTAAGACTTCTTAGGCTATAAGTACTATATTACCTCTTTCTAATCTTACTTATAATACTAATATTATAAAGAAGTATTAAAAGATAACTAGAGCCCTTAATTACCTTAGCTATAATAGCTACCCTAATATTAGTTTTACCGTCTCGAAGCTCTATAAAGATAATACTAGACTAACTTATAAGTACCTTACAGCTATTAAGTATATATTTTAGTACTTTAAAGGTACTACCTTGATAAATAATAAATATTATAAGGCTCCTAATATCGAGCTCTTTACTATAAGTAATACCTTATACCGAGACTATACTAAAATGGTTTCTATAAGAGGATATATTATCTTCTTAGCTAGTACCCCTATTACTTAGAAGGCTTATAAGTAGTAGTTTATTATACTTAGTACTTCGGAAGCTAAATTTATTAACCTTACTCCTATAGGTATTACCATTTACGGAAATACCTACTAATAGCTTTACTAAAGGGCTTAGAATTAATAAATACGTCGAATTCGTATAATAGTTACGCCTTATCGCTGCGACCGAATAAGTCTACTAGGGTTCGATTCCTATTACTATTTTTAGGTTTTCTATTTTTATAGAGGAATCCTATATTCTAATTAGTCGGGAGATAGTATTTTTAGAGTACTAGAATTAGGGAAGTAGCCTATTATAAGGTGCCTACGGGAAGCCCTTATAGCTATTATTAGCTAGTAGTTTTGCCTGTAGGGGGGTATTGGTAGTCCGTGCCCTACGCCCTGGGGTCCGTGCGCCCCGTCACCTACTAAGTCCGTAGTTCCAGGCCTACCTGCCTGCCTCTAGAGGAATAGACATATATTACTAGTTCTGTCCCCTTTTGCCTCTATATTTATTACGATACGAAGGAGAATGGTACGTAAAGTATACCCTCGTATCCCGTATCTCGGTACTATCGTAACAGCCGACAATATGAGGCGGAGGAGCCGTGGATGTTATCTATTCAATAATCACCCGAAGCTGCCTCGCTATATCCTTCTTCTGCTCGATAGACATATCCGCCCACAGCCTATTGAGAGGCTGTCCTTAAATATACTCTATACGTATATAGCGTTAACTATCAGGAGTTACGTGCATATCGTGGACACGTAGGGCTAGTATTCCGGCGTTTGCAGTAATTCTGAGCGCATCCGCCTCTCCGACAGCTATGCGTTTTCCAGACTTGATAGTATTATCGGGGTATAGGACGACTTTGCGATTGAACAACTCATATAAGATGACAGCGCCTAGTGAAATAGTAAGAACACTGGCTTATCCTAGGGCGCATTGCGCAGACCGACCTGGCTCAATCTCGTCTTCAGACTCATATTCATCAGAAGACGTCGCCTTCCCATTCGCTTTCCTCAATTCTCTGAGTTTGGTCTTGTAGGCGGACTCGCCTGGTTGTTTGCCACGCGAGCGCGACACAGCATACGTCGAAGAAGTAGGGATTTGCGGAGTTTCCATTGCCAGACAATCGAAGCTGTCCACCGCAAACAGGTGGAGGAAAGTGAAGAGCGGGAACTTGAGAAGCTGGCTTGTCGGAGTTATTCGTCTCCACGCAAGGCACCTATGCCTAGCACAATTATAGATCCAATCAAATTGAGGCAACCTGCCGTGGATTAACATGAGGGGGCCAAACCAATCCTGCACCAACCAACAAATGAACTCCGCTAGGGGTCAGGTAAGGTAAGGTAAGGTAAGGTAAGGTAAGGTAAGGCAAAGTACGGAGGTATCTTATAAAGCAGGATAGGATGCCTCACTCATGCAACTCGCTGCTCCTTTCACATCACCGCAACGTCGAGCAGGCCGCTTGCCTCCTATGCAGCATGGTCCCGGCATAAAGTACTCCCACGACACGACGCTGCGCGTCATCAGCGTGCGGTGTGTCCCGTTGGTTGATCGTTCCAGTCGACTTGGACCTTGGGGGCACAAAACCTCGCAGCCACGATGCTGACCTCTAACCTGGCATCTTTCAAGGACTCATTGTGTTGCTGAGGTGGCTCCGTACCACATGTGCTCGCATAGTGAAGCCCAGAGTAATTGATAAATGTGTACTGCTGTCAACGTTGAGAGGTGTAACAGCCAACCCTGGGGGAAGGGTCACAAACGTCTACCATGGAGAATGGACCTAGAGTCAGGAGTCCCGACATATATGTAGAGCCTAGAGGGTCAAACGAAACGAAATGCATGGATGGTTCAACGTCTTGATAGATACCCACCAGCAGATGGCTTGTGGCCCACCCCTCACTCGTCATCAACCCCGCTGGCTGGCAACTGCGCCATTGCTTGATGATAAAAGAAAATGTGAGAGACTTGGACGTTCAAGGCACTTTCGAGGCCAGGTCTTTGTCGAGGTAGATGGTGGCACGTTTACATTCGGCGGGGAAACGTCAGGATGTGAGGTGACCTCACCGTGGCAATAGTGAACCATGAAGCAAACGTCAACTTCAGTTATCAGGTGCTCAAGACAACTAGATTGATCTCAGGATGTGGCTTGAACCTGACATCACCCGTTTCCATGTGCTCATTTGACGCCACCATGCCTCGTCACCCTCTAGCCGGTCCTGATATCGAGTCATGAAGGTCTCGCCGTTGTTTCTTACATTGCCCATGAGCCATGGCGAGCCAGCATGCCTTCCAAGACGACACGGTGAGTACGACCATCACAAATCCGAGTTGCTACGTCTCCGGGAAGCCGTAGTTGGCTGACAGAGTGCGTTGTCTTAACCGATGACGCGCCAAGCATTGCCAACACAACCTCTGAGAAAACTGGGCAGTTGGTATTTTACCATGATCTTCCGTCCTCTGGCCATCGTTGCAGCTGCTACGGTAGCATCACTCTATCTGTGCATCGGTGGTACCCAAAGAACAGTAGCCTAAAATACCATTTTAGCCATGTCATATCAAGCTAAAGATCAGAGGGCCACGGGTCACATGCCGATGCACATGACACTCGATTCAGAGATGATCCGCCTCCTCCATATCACGCCTCCACTGTTCTTTAACCTTATCCAACAAACCAGGGACCGAACAAACATCCACCGCCGTCCCAGCCATACCCATTGCAACCCTCATCGCCCTGCCGAAAGCCCCCCTCGTCCCCGATGCCTTCTCAAAATCAGGGCTGTGCGGCTGTCCCCTCTCCGAGCCAGGAGGAATCGCAAAGCTAACATTCATGCTCGGCAGAGCATAGCTCACATTCCCCTGGTCCGTACTCGCCTTGACCCACGTAAACTGCCCCGGCAGCGGCAGCCCCGGACCAGGCGGGTCCGGCATAGCCTCCCAATACCTCCTATACGACCCCGCGAGCACGCGATTAGGCACGTGGTCCATATACCCCGGCACAACCTCAATCTCAACAGTCGCCCCCGTAGCCTCGGCCCCTGCGCGAAAACACGCCTCGACCTTCCGCTGCAGCTCTTCCAGCCTCGGTGCGCTCGCGGCGCGAAGCACAGCAACGCCGGCCGCGTGCTCGTGGATGACGTTGGGCTTATTCCCGCCGTCCGTGATCTGCAGCCCGATGATATCGTCAGGCCTCGTCTGCTGGCGCAGCGCCGAAACGGCGTTGTAGGCGATGACTAGGGCGTCGAGGGCGTTGATGCCGCGCCAGGGACTGTTGGCGGCGTGGGCTGCGCGGCCACGATAGGAGATGTTGAGGTGCACGAAGGCTGTGGTTCGAACCATGGGGCTGTTGTTTAGGATTCCTGGGTGTGAGATGAGTGAGACGTCGACGTTTTTGTAGGCGCCTGCTTCGAGGCAGCGGATCTTGCCGCCAGCGCCGCCTTCTTCGGCCGGAGTGCCGATGATGATAACCTTGCCCGGGAGGTCGTGGCGGCGCAGTGTTTCGGCGGTGGCGATGCCTGCTGCTAGTGAGACCATTGCGATGAGGTTGTGACCGCAGGCGTGGCCCAAGCCTGGGAGGGCATCTGAGTCTTGCTTAGCATGGCTTCATGACTTGGTTTTAGGGGAGAACAAACCCATTTCTGCGTTGAATGCCACCACAGGGCCCGGCCTGCCAGTGTCGTGTTCGGCTGTCCACGCAGTTTCCATGCCATAGGCCGAGGGCGTGACCTTCCAACCCTTTCGGGTTTTCATAAAGCTGGTCAAGGCATCGTGAGCCTTGTGCTCCTCGTAAGCAAGCTCCGGGTTTTCGTGGAGAAAGCTGTTCAGCGGCCACAGCGAAGGTTCCAGTTCTCGTATGCATTGGTCTACGTCGCGTAAGTAACCGACCTCTTCTGCGATCGCATTCGCGGTTTCGGTGTCGCCAGGTCTTGGAACGAGGACGAAGTCGTCCTCCATATCAAGCTCTTCCATGTTAAAGCAGCAAGTGGGAAATTGGCATTGCACGTCCAGCGCTGACCACGCATCTGGTGGCGAGCTGATATGGCGGGACACACGGGCTAAACCCGAATCCTCGGCTGGGATACGGGTGCTGAAGGGGAACTAGGAGCGCCGACACATCCCCTGAGGGGTCGCTGTAGAGTCTTTACCCCTTACCCCTTTTCGGCTGGTGGAGGCTTGGCCTGGGGCGGGGATGGACCTGGTAGTAGATCAGATTCAGCTGTTGGAAAACAAATACAACGAGCGTTGACCCCCTGGGATGGTTCGCCTGCCAGCAGTATCGCACTCAGTATCGAACCTTGCTGCACAGCCATCAACCCGTTACATTCTCCCGTCGCAGGTAAAGGTAAAGATGCCGTTCGAAAAGCATCATGTGGCCACGACGTTGAATTACTGGGACGACCCGGGCGATGGCTCCAAGCCAACACCCATCTTCATCGGCAAGGGGAGGATCAGCAACAAACGACCACACAAAGCCCACGACTTCGTCATCTCCGACATCAACGGCGACGACGACCAGTATGCTCTCGACACTCACGGGTTCCGCTATCTCCGTCATCAAAGCAGCGAGCAGACCTTCACAGACGAGCAGCAGATCAAGACAGGCTACTACCAAGAATGCGAACAGCTCCTCAAGTCGGCCACAGGAGCCCGCTCAGTGCACATCTTCAACCACAAAGTCCGCCGGGGTCCAACCCAATGGCACCACCTAGGCCTGCACAACCTCGCCAACCGCGGCCCCGTCACGCGAACCCACGTCGACCAGTCCTACGACGGCGCCGAGCGCCGCTTGCGCTGGGAATTCCCCGCCGAGGCAGACGAGCTCGTCAAGCGCCGCTACCAGATCATCAACATCTGGCGGCCCATCGAGCCCATCCTCAAGGACCCCATTGCCGTGGCGGCCGCGCCGTCCGTGCCTGACGCGGATCTGGTGGGCGCTGAGATGACAGAGGATGGCTTCGTCGGCGAGTCTTGGGTTGTGCGGCATAATCCGGATCACAGGTGGTTTTACAAGCACGGCATGACGCCGGAGGACGTGCTGCTTATCAAGTGCTTTGATTCGGACGAGGGGGTCGCGAGGCGTGCGCTGCATTCTGCGTTTGAGGACCCTGCGTACGCCACGCGCGAGTCTAGACAGAGCATCGAGGTCAGGGCCATCGTCTGCTACTGACAGTCATCTTATTCGTACCCAAGCAAGCCAAGGTAGTGTGAATGGACGTGTTGCTAAGGGAATGTTCCGAAGCAAAGCGGGGAGGGGGAGGGGAACCCCCCTCTTCTAGCGAGCGGGCTAGAGGGGCTGAGGGGCTGAGGGGCTCTAGGGAACTGATAGTCCGGTGGGAATACGACGTTAGGAAGCTGATAGTGACGGATGAACTGCCGGGATCCACATCCTTCTGCAGTTGGAGCTGGGCACTATGGAAGAAAGACGCGCAATATGGGCGGGGCGACAAAGAGGAGCGCGGGGGCTGCGTGGATGAAGCCATTGATATACGGGAACAGAAGCTCGAGCTTGTCTCGGGTTTGTTGATGTGCAGATGAGATGGATGGCACGTGGGCGAGCGACTTCACCCGGAGGATCGATCTCTCTTACCTGACCAGGTAGGTACTTATATCGTGCTCGAGTCGTGTTATGTGTCCCTTGGAACCTGGCTCAACAACTCTTCCAACTTGTGATTCATACGCATCACGAAAGACACACATCATGGCCCCCGTTCTTGACCCCCCCGAGACCGTTGAGTGGATGGGCAAGCAGGTGCCCGTCTGGTCCATGCAGACCATCAACTACGGGCTCCTGCTTTCTCAGGACCCTGGTGAGGTCGACAAGGTCGTCAATGCCTGTCTTGAGGAGGGCTACTTCTACCTCGACCTGCAGAGCATCGACGGCCGTCGCATGCTGTCGGACCAGCAGGACACTCTCAAGCTGATGAAGCGTTTCTTCGACGCTCCCATCGAGGCCAAGAACGAATTTGGTCTGATCTCCTCCCACTTGGGGTGCGTTTTCTCTTCCAGTCTCGGGAACCTCTCGCATTGAAGAAGCCTTCGTTTCTGTTCATGTGCTGACTGTCGAATGCCCAGCTATGAGCCCGTGGGAAGCCGCACGGGTGTCGCTGCCGGCACCAAGGACGGCTACGAGATGCTCAAGGTATCGCGTGACGAGATCCAGCACAACAACCCCCGCATCCCGGCGCCGGTCAAGAACAGCGAGGATATGCGAATCCTCGAGAACGCCATCGGCAGCTGCAACACTGTGACCAAGGTCATCCTGTCGGCGCTGTCAACTGGTCTCGCTCTGACGGGCGCTGGCCGCTTCGAGAACATGCACCGCAACGACCGGCTGTCGACGACGACCGTGAGTGACTCTGTAGTCATGCATCCGCTTTGACTGACCGGCCCTGTTCGCAGCTCTCCATGATGCACTACCTCCCCAGCGAACTCGCGGGCGAGAACCGCATCGGCCACCAAAAGCACACCGACATTAGCACCCTGACGCTCCTCTTCAGCGAGCAATGGGGCCTCCAGGTCCGGCCCCCCGGCACCTGCGGCGCCCGCGAGATGGGCTTCGTCAAGCCCAAGCCGGGCTGCGCGTTCGTGCACGTGGGCGACTCGCTCCGGTTCGCCAGCGGCATGAAGTTCCAGAGCTGCATCCACCGGGTGGTGCCGTTCGACCCGACGGAGCACAGGTACTCGATCGCCTACTTCCTTCGGGCCGAGGACGACACCATGTTCGTCGACTCGGAGGGCAGGGCCGTCACAGCGGGGCAGTGGCATGATGAGAAGTTCAAGGCGTTCACGGACCCGGAGCTGTGGCAGGCCATGGCGCCCAAGTCGATGATTCTGGGAGGTATGAAGGAGGATGGCGAGGATGAGCCTCTGGCTATGCCGGCGGTGGGCTCGGCTGTGCCGGTCAAGGTTGAGGCTTGATGAATGCTTGGGTCCGATAGTCTATCCTTGTCAGTACATGCTTAACAGTCTCTTCATCAAGGGCAGTCAGTCTTTGCCAGATGGTACGTAACACATATCATAACCACCCTTTCTGGTCTGCCATTGGGAAAGCCTCATGATCCAAGTTGTCGCACTCGACCTGATGTCCTTGATCTTCTTTGATTGCATTGGATTGATGGCTGGACGGCGCTGTCTAGGATGGTGATGACGAAGGGAACGTGAGGAAGGGAATGTGAGAGGGAGGTGGAGTCGCAACAGTGAGGCTGTCACAATGAGAGACACCCTCTGTACCAAGGTACTGAGCTGGCGTCGTTCAGCGTGTCGGTCCCTGGAGGCTGAACCCCCACGACAGGCCCCATGACCCCAAGTCCCCCTTCCCTCCCCCCCCCACCGTGCCCCTGGCAACGGTGCAGGGGCCGAGGCCAAGTCTTATCTAATCGCTATGCTACGTGATGTGACACACGTCAGGCGGAAGCTCCAGCTGTTCAGAGCTTCGAGCTACCTCCGATAGCCTCATGTCTGCCTCCCTCATCCTCCCTCTCTCAACACTTCTACCCCTCCTCTTCCCAGCACGCAACATCTCCTCCATATCGTCTTCAATATATCATTCCAATCCATCTTACAGCTCCTTAGATACCTCCCATCGAACAACATGACCAAACAGACGGCAGACAAGCTTCGCGCGCGCGTTTCCAACATGTCGCTCCGCCTCCAAGCCATGGAGATGGAGTCACAGTTTCAATCGATGGCGTCTTCCTTCCACACCATCACCGACCAACAATCTACACCCCAGCCAAGCCGCGACTATCTCCTCGCTGACATGGCCGGCCGCTCGCCCCAAGAGAACCCCGTCTGCACGCCCTGCTTCCAGTCCCTCCGCTCCGTCGACCTCCCCCACGTCAGGCTGAGCCCGGCACCCGACTGCCGCCTCTGCGCCGTCCGCGCCGGCAAGCCTGAAGCCTACACGAAGCCCTTTTGCGACTTCCTTACCGAAAACCCCACCATCTTCCACACCGTCGCCCACTTCAAGACGAAGCTCGCCGATGCCGGCTTCAAGGAGCTCCCCGCGCGTGCCAACTGGGCCGGCAAGCTCGAGCCCGGCGGCAAGTACTGGACCACTCGCAACGGCAGTGCCCTCATCGCCTTCACCGTGGGGAAGAAATACGAGCCAGGAAACGGTGTCGCCATGATCGCTGGCCACATTGACGCCCTGACCGCTCGCCTCAAGCCTGTCAGCACCAAGCGCACCGCCGCCGGCTACGTCCAGCTCGGAGTCGCCCCCTACGCCGGCGGTCTCAACGCCACCTGGTGGGATCGCGACCTCAGCATCGGCGGTCGTGTCGTCGTGCGTGATCCTGACACAGGCAAGACCTCGACGCGCCTCGTCAAGCTGGGCTGGCCCATTGCCCGCATCCCCACCCTCGCCCCTCACTTCGGCGTCGGCATGATGGGCCAGAACAACCCCGAGACCCAAGCTGTCCCCATCATCGGCCTGGACAACACGGACCTCTACAGCGCCGACGGTTCTGAAGCCCCAGCTGGCCCCCCCGGCTCCTTCGCCGCCACCCAGCCGCCGAAGCTCGTCAAGCTCATCGCGCGCGAGCTCGACGCCCCGGTCTCCGCCATCCTCAACTGGGACCTCGAGCTCTACGACTCCCAGCCCGCCCAGACCGGCGGCCTCGACCGCGAGTTCATCTTCGCCGGTCGCGTCGACGACAAGCTCTGCAGCTGGGCCGCCCTCACCGCCCTCCTCGCCGCCGACGCCTCCCCCGAAGACGGAACCATCAAGCTCGTCGCCCTCTTCGACGACGAGGAGATCGGCTCCCTCCTCCGCCAGGGCGCCCGCGGAAACTTCCTGCCCTCGACCATCGAGCGCGCAGTCGAATCTCTCGCCACAAAGGACGCGCCGTTCGGCCCCGGCCTCGTGGCGCAGACGTACGCCGCCTCGTTCCTACTCAGCGCCGACGTCACGCATGCCGGTAACCCGAACTTCCTGGCGTATTACCTCGACCAGCACGTCCCGCGCCTCAACGTCGGCCTCGTCATCTGCGGCGACTCCAACGGACACATGACCACCGATGCCGTGTCGACTGCTATCCTGCAGAGGGTGGGCGAGCTCGCGGGTTGCAAGACGCAGACTTTCCAGATCAGGAACGATACGCGCAGCGGCGGCACGGTGGGGCCCATGCTCAGCAGTGCCATGGGTGTCAGGGCTGCTGATGCTGGGTTGCCGCAGCTGAGTATGCATAGCATTCGGGCGACGACGGGTAGCTTGGACCCTGGGCTCGGCGTCAAGTTCTTCAAGGGGTTCCTGGATCACTGGGAGAAGGTGGATGCTGAGTGGCAGTGAATGGCTGGTCACAAGTCGGCGAGGACAGCTGACGGAAGCATGGGTCCGGGGCATCAGACATGGTATGGGACATGTAGCGTGAGAGCATGTACACGTAGCGGGGAGCCTGGCGTAGATTTTTCAGAGTAAAAACAGTGAAATTTGAATTTTATGGACAGATATTACGTATCACTACAGTGAGAACTAAAGCTTGGGAAAAATATATTGGGCAACAGAATGGGGTATAAAAATGCTGACGTCGTCGTGTATTACCGGTTTGACCCCTCAGCGAGCCCCCTTGCCCTCTGCACGTCAACCTCATCCTCCCGATCACCTTCCTCATCCTCAACATCACACTCCTCCTCATCGTCCAGATCATCATCACTCTGTGCCCCCCTCCCATCCCGATCCAGTCCCGTGACGTCTTGCTCGCCAGGCTGTCTCCTCTTGACAAAGTCCTGCCGGTGCGCCTCCGCCAGCATCTTCGAGATGCTCCTCCCCCCCGACGAAGGCTCCTGCGTAACCGTCGTCCGCCTCCTCCTGACCACCGTACCAGTTGAAGCAGCCTCCTCCCCCTCCCCACCACCAGCCTCCTCGTCCCTTCGCGAGGAAACAGGCTGCACGCCCGTAGTCGTAGCACCGGCACCGTGCAGCTCGGGACTATTCCCGCCCTCTTCGCTGGAGGGACGTTCCACGAGCGGCGTAAGGCTATACGGCAGCGGCACGTCCCTCGAGGCCTTGTACACAGCCACGTTGGCGCAGTGCTCGTTCTCCACACGCAAGAGCGTCCAAATGCCTCTGCGGAAAACCTCTGCGAACGCGACCAGGAAAGAAACGACGGTCGAGTGCTGCCTGTCGTGCGTGAAGATGGCGTAGAAGATCCAGGCGAAGCGCAGGATGGGGTCGAGGACCATGATGGCGTAGTAGATCCAGCGCTTCTTCAGGGCCGTGATGTCGCGGAGGAACTTGTGGCGGGAGTTGGGCTGCAGGAGGGAGAAGTCCATGAAGAGATCCCAGACGGCGGTGTAGAAGCCGTTTATGGTCGCGAAGACTATGAAGGCGGCGAGGTTGGTGCGGGTGCCGTTTATGCGGTATATGGAGAGAGTGACGGCAGTCAGGATGGACATTGTGTACTTGCCGCCGTTGACGAGGTGGGGGAAGATGTTGCGCGTGTCTTTGTAACGGCGGAGGCATTGGAGGAAGCGCCAGATCGGGGGCAGGGCGCCGAAGAAACCGAGAAGGCGGGAGTGGCCCGAGTTGCACTGCGTAGGGTTGTCCCAATGGTTCGCATAGAGGCAGAAGAAGAGGGAGACGTTCTGAGCGGGTTAGCTTGAGATGGGCCGGCTCCGGGGCATATGACTTACGCAGACGGCATAGGTAAGAGAGCAGTAGATGTCGCCGAGGAAGAAGTCCCGAAACTCGACGGGATAGAAACCTGCCAAAAGAAGACGCCACTGCTGATGATCAGGCCATGATCTGCGTCACCGGGCAGATGACTTACATGTGCGTATGCGAACCACTTCCTACTACTCGGCGCAAGGACCCGAGCAGGGAAGAGGATGATGAGAGCCGTGATGCCAATGAGCACCACTGGATAGTAAAGAAACACGGCGTCAGAGCCGTATCGACTGAAGTTCAGCCAGATGAAAACACCAAGTAACAACAAGAAGAAGCTCGGAAATTCCGCCAGCTGCCGCCAATCGAGATGATGCCGCTGGTCGAACTCGAAGATGAAGGGGTAGTTAACCTTGTTCTCGGTCCACATCCAGCAATTCAGCACGAAAAGGCCAAACAGAAACAGCATCAAGAAATACCCGCCGTAGATCTGCATCAGAAAGCTGGTTTCCTCTCTCACCCTGTCCTCCTCGTGTATCAGCAGCTGAGCAGCAAAAGTCAGCCCCTGCACCGCAAACACCACGCCGGTGCCAATGAGAATGCCGCTCCTGAATGCACTACCCGACTCATCGCCTCGCCGCTTGGTCAAACTCTTCAGCTTCCCGGCGGCGATCTTGTGGTTTCCGCGCTCGAAGTATTGCGCATACATGTCTTCAACCGTCTTAATGTGCCCCTCGAGCGCGTCGCTGTTGACGAACCAGGCTTTGTTGACCTTTTCCGTCATGAAGCGGTACGGTGGCCGGGCATTGACGGCCTTATCGTACTTCTTGTTGAGCTTGCGAAACGCTGTGCGGTTGAGAAGGGCGTAGGACTTGAGGAGCTCGAGGCCGCGGTAGAACTCCTGCAGAGCAAGCTTGAGCTTGCGTTTCGCCGTTTTGTAGGACACTTGGTCGTGCTCCGGCCGACGGCTGTAATCTCTTCGGTCATCGGGACCGTTGACTGCACCGATGACCGGCGTTTGAGCCATCCTCGACAGCGCCCTCGAGTTGGGGCCCGGCTTGAAGATTTTGTGTTTGACTTGGTCGAGGTAGCCGTGATCACCGATACGATGTCCATTCTCAAGGGCCATGCCATCATGATCTCCTTGCTTTCTCCTTCGCCGCTCTTCATTGAGTTCGTGAGCTCGTCGATTTCGCATCTCACGCAGCTGCTCCTTCAAAACGGCCAATCTGTTCCCGGCTTGGTCCTCCTTCATCTTGTAAAAAGACTCGACCTTATCCAGCTCAGATGCCAAGAAGTCAAAGAATTCGCGCTCCTTCTGTCGATACACATCCATGGCCATCACCTGCAACACTATGTCTGGCGTTGACCGTTGTCCCCGATTCTTAGGCATGGCGTGGGAAAGCATCCGGCGCAGGCTCCCCCGATGTGGTGTAGAGTCGGGTCCAATGGTCGCATGCTGAGGGACTCCAGGGTTTCCGGTGCCAGTCTGCGGTCGTCGGGCTGGGATATCTCCAGAACTGGGCGTCGGCGCCGCAGAAGCGCTTCGCTGCAGTTGTCTGGCGGCAGGAAAATGATGTCGCGCCTCTTGCGGCAGGGCCAAATGCTCAGAGTTGTTGGAGGGGACTTTGATAGCGGGAGCAGGCAGCTCAAAGGTGTTGTGGCGATCCGAATGGGTCGGAGTTGTTGACAAGGGCGGTGTCAGGCCAAAGCTGCCGTAGTGCATGTCGTTGGGAGCACTTGTGAGGCCATCGCGCTCGTTCCTGCTCGTGGGAATGGCGCGACCGGAGGGTAATTTCGTGGTGCTTCGTACGGAGTTACCCCTCATAACGGCCACCTCATCAGGGATCTGGCTCTGAGAGTGACTCCATCGTCGGATGGCGCTGAAGGAGAAGGGAGAGGTCGCCGTCTGTTGGGGGATATCGGGTCTCGCCGAATTCGGATGGACATCGCGGTTGGACTTGCCGTTGGCTGGCGTGGGTGGTGCTCGACTGAAGGCGCGCGAGACAGCCTTTATCTTCTTCTTGCCGCCTTTGTAGTCGAGGTACTTGATACGCCATTCTGTGCGACAGGTTCACATTAGTTGTGGTCCAGACAACGTGGTATTGGTGTGCCAAAAGGCAACTTGAGGTAGGGCAGCAGCAGTGCAGCAGGGCAGCAGGGCAGTGCCATAGGCAGATCGAGGGAGCATGTTGAGAGGTCGTGTCTCACCAGGGACAAGGTCCTGGTCAAGCTCCTTTGCGAACTTCATGACGTAGGATCAATGCTATCACAAGTTACAGGTCGAGAAAGATCGGTTGTGGCGTGCCGGGCGCCATGAGGTGCTGTGCGCGCAGTCTCCAGACCCCAACAGGGCGATGAGATGCGGTCGACGAGCGTTCCAGCCAGCAGTGGCGGGGGATGGTGGTAGGCAAAAGATGCGGACCAGTTGATTGATGGTTTCCCGCGATGGGAAAATCCGTTGGGGGGGGGCGGCTGAGGAGGGGAAACGTCTGAGCCGAGCTACCTGGGACACCTCAGAAAGATCGGCGCACAGGCAAGACAGGTGCAGAAGCAAATACAAACAAACCAAACACCAAGGACGAAATTGTTTGCCCATAGTGACGTCTTGGCGTTTACAGCGGTACGTTTTAGGGCCTTGGCGTGATCGGGCCCCGCGTTCTGCTTAAGATTAGAATACATACAGGTAAGGGCCAATCATAACTTGGATGAGGGGAGCTAGCGCTTTACCTGCTACTCATTGGACAACAGGAGCTTCTCTTCCCGAGCACCCAGATAATCGACATCTCCCCAACTCCAAATGCTACCTCGAGGCGGGGCACAAGTCTTTGCTCCACTCTGATATCTCCATCCTCCTTCCTGCTTCCTCCATCAACCCCGGCCAGGTCTCTAGGCATCACGACATGTACCTCGTGCAGCATGACAACGTGGCTCGCGACGTCTGACATGGAGGTCACGCTCTGATAATATGTCTCCTGCCGCCTGCAGATGCCATCCTTCCATCGAACGACTTCTCTATCAAGATCACTACCAACGTCAATCTTGCCATCGAGCTGCCTCTCAGAAAGGGCGACAAATGGAAGACATGATGCTTCATACCGAGGCAGCAAGGGTATGATCAGAGGACGCAAGGGTCAAGGCGCGCAAGATGAATTGATAGGCTAAGTGGCGTGGCTCTTGGGGTTCCAGAACGCCGTACACGGACAATGACAATCTCTCTCCTTCGAGCATCAACACCCAACATTGACATCCCTACTGCCAACACAATGCTGCTGCAACTCCAGTATCACCACCAACCACCCGTCGCCTTTTTGTTTCCATCGGCCACATTCGCCCCTAATACTCTTGGCGAAGGCCTCAATATCCCCAAAGCGATGCAATGCCCCACTGCGGCCGACGGTGTTGCCAATGTTGGGTTGCATAGACTACGCGTATGTCAGGCATGTTTCCTACCAGGCAGCACCATCGAACGACTGTTTCGCTAGTCACATTCCCCAAATCATTGACCCGAGTTGTGCGTCCTTGCGCTCCCATCGGCTGAGAAACCAGGATGCACAACCAAATTCGGCTTGCTAACAGTGTAGTGCACCATACTCTTCAGACCTACCATGTGACCTCTACGCCTCTGATGCGAGCCTCATGCTTCTCCACACGTGAACAGCGCCCTCTAGAGACGCTAGACAAAAGGATTCAGGTTTCCAGTATTGGCTTCCAGTATCCTTCAGGGCTGATTGTTGCTAGGAATATCGATCGCCAGAATTGACAGTCGCCTAGCTAGATCCGTTCGCCATGATCTCGGACCGGCCCTCCGGAAACCTCGCTTCCGCGCCAAGTGATGACTCGAGCACACCGGCGCATCTAGATCGCTCAACTTTGCCCGATGTGCGAAGAAAAGGCACGAGGCACAAAGAAGCAAACTTCCTTCCGCCCCTGGTACAATGCGCCCGCAAGCACGGGAGTGCGGCAGAGTCCAAGTCTTTGCTATCCAGCGAGGAAGCACACACACCGACCAACTGTGCCGCGTGACTGACTCCATCAGCTTAGGGCGCATCACACCTCCCGTCGTTGGACCAAGTTCAGCACCAAAAAGTCCGGAAACCTCCACTCAGACCCAGGCACACAAAGTTTGCCGATCTTCCTGTTCGTCTATCCGACTTGCCTGTGTCGTTTCGTGGGGTCGAAGCGTGCAGAGGAACGCACATCCAAAACGGGTGTTGGTGCCAAAGCAGTCTTCTGTTCTGGTTGGACGCTACCGGTTAGCTGGAACCAACAGCTTGGGACCGTTACATGGCAAGCCTGCGCCGTTGCACTCAATCACAGCCCGCATGCAGGCTTTGAACCTATCATGATGGCCGACGAGGCTTGTCGAGGGAGCTCTGGTGATGCGGGCAAAACGGACAGCGAGGGCGAGACCACAGGCGAAGGCTGAAGGTGCGCCAGTCGACGGTTGATACGCCTGGCTTCGGCAGTCGGAGTCATGGCCTCGAACCTCGCCCTCACTTGGCTTTGCGTGAGGAAATGGGCCCATTTCTTGATCTTCCAAGATGTTGCACTACAAGGTGTTGCAGCTCCTGACCGGTCTGGCGTCCGCCTACCCTTAGGCTCCCACCCCCCAACTCTCGCCATGAGGCTGTACGTGAGCGACGCACCCTGGACACCTTATATGATGTTTGCTTCCTCTTCCCTCAGCTTTGTGTGATCATATTGATATCCCCCGAGCTCACCTCTGTCCCCTTGCACCCTCCCTGGCTCTCTGTCCTCTATCTATTTACTTCCAAGCTCGCGCGTGGCTTGGCTTGGTCAACTCGATACCCGACTCTTATTGCATCCATCGTTACGTTTAGCTGTGCCTCATCATCTTTGTGCTTCTGGCACCATGACGCAGACTGCATCGTCCCAGTATCAAACCGTATCTCAACGAGCTAAGAAGTTCATCCGGGCTCGAAAGCCCCCGTGCGGGCAAAAAGTTCTATCAGAATATGTTGTGAAGGCCAAGGCGAAGAGGTCTTCCGCGAAGAGCCACTCATCCTTTGGAGATTCTCTCCTCGATAGAAACCCTTCCGAGAGCCGCGATCCCGCTGTCTCCTCTGTTACCAACTCCCTCAGGTCAAACCAGGCTTCCAGTCCATCTTTGTCACCTGCCACCCCATCGGGAACATGGACGTCAGTCTCTCAGGCACAACCGCCACATAATCAGGGCCACTCTACCTTCTTCCGCATGCTCCCTCTTGAGGTCCGCGAGCAGATTTATGCCGAGTTCTGGCAGTGTACTGGCCTCGACCGCCATGTTTACCTCGAAGATGACGACTTTCGCTTCGCCCTCTGGGAGACAAACCACGATGCCGTTGACGCCTGTCAGACAGGTCTCGCCCACGACTTCTACCCGGAACCCATGGTCCAGAGACACCAGAAGTGGTACAACCGCATGACTTCTTCGTGGTGCAATCACTGGAAATGCGAGGAGTCTATGCGGCAGAGACGCGTGCCTGGCAGCAATGTGAAAGGGACACGCGATGACCTTCACCCTTGCATCCCTTTGCTGCTCTCGTGCCAGAGAATGTGAGTACAGCAACTCCCACATGTCTCAAACTGCCTGCCGCCCGTACGACCTCGCCGCCAAATGCCCTCCCCACATCTCATCATCGCACCGACCACGTGCCTTCCGCGTGCCAGACCACTGACGCAGTATTCCCAGGTACATCGAGGCCCTGCCAACCCTCCACAAGTCCACAACCCTCACAATAACCGACAAAGACACCCTCTACGCTCTCTTCATCCGCCGTCACCGCCGAACAACCCACCCCGTCTACGCCTTCCTCCCCCGCCTCCGCACCCTCAACATCGCCCTCCGCGCCGGCGCCCCCGACTTCCTCCACATCCACGGCTCAGCCCTCTGGCACGCCCTCTCCCTCCAGTCCCTCCCCTCCCTCCGCCGCATCTCCCTCTGGCTCGACGGCCACGAACCCATCCAGCGTCGCCTCCTCCCGCAGTTCCGCGACCTCTGGACCCGCGTCCCCGCCCCCGTCGCCCGCAAACTCACAGTCTCCCTGCCCGTCGGCGCAGACGGCCTCTGGGCCTGGGACGAGGTCGAGGTCCGGCCCTGGTGCAGCGGCACAACGTACCCCGGGCGGGAGACGATCATCGCTGTCCTGCCAGCTTTCAGGCCCGAGTTCGAGGTCGTGCTGAGGGGGTGGCAGGCTTTCACGGAGACGAGCGCCGGGTGGGTTTCCAGGGGCGGTGGGGGGCAGGGCCCTGGGGAGAGAAGGGTTTTGACGCCGGGGAACCCTTTTGAGGATTTGAGGCTTTACGGACGGGGGTGGTTTGATGATTTCTATTTTGGGGGTCCGCTGTCATGATGTCTGTCTTTTCATGTTTTTTAGGGTGTTTAGGGACTGGGATGCTTGTCTGAGTATACGACATGGTGGAAATGAAAGCGCTGGAACTCTACTCTCGAGCCTTTATGTGAGGGACGCTTATGCTGTGATCTTGGTGGGCAGGTTCAGGGGCAGGTGGACGACAGAAAAAATGGCCTACCAAATGACGGAGCACCCCGGTTTACCAGTAGATCAGCACCTAGGTAGTCATACCTCGCTGTCACATAGTAAGCCTACTGTAGGGGCTTTCGGTGGGCCATTTTTTCTGACGAGTGCTTGAGGGGTTCGCATTTTCATGTTACCTCTCTTCCACAGCCCTTGACTTGCACGACTCGCGAGATTGGTCACGAGAAGACGAATTTAATATCATCCATTCAGAGCCAGTCCCGGCCCCAAAAACAGTCGTAGCCACGACCGAAAATTCATCAACTGACTTCCAAACTCCGAGCAATCATCATGTGGACGGGATGCCCAGGTGTTGATCAACACCCACGGCAACCCCAGTGCGCCATCCGTCAAGTTCATAAAAGTCACCAAACCGTCCCATCTTCATGTACACAAGCTTGCCAGGATTATCCGTCCTCAGCGAAGCGAAGCCCTTTTTACTCCTCAATGCGCCAGAACCCCGAAAAAGTCGCAGTACGGCCCCCAAGACACCATGTCAAATCTCAAATCCCTGACGAAGAGACCACTTCACAGCGACACTCTTCTTCCCGCCAGTCCGCTCCGTCATGACATCGAGTAGTTGCTTGACTTTCTGTCTCGTGATGCTCTTTCCTCGGATCGTGATGCCGTCGACTTCACTAGCGGCAAGGGTCTCAAGCATGCCGAGGCGGGAAATTCGTGGCGTCGTCTCGTAGTTGCGCACAATCGCCTTCTTTATCTTCAGTATATCAGCAGCCGACAGTCCTTCGAGTACCTTCTTAGTGGCCTCTTCGTCGCCCTTGACGGCGGCGGCTGTCGCTGTGGGGTCGACCATGGGTACCTTCGCCTTGGGCGGGGCGTCGGTCTCCCAATAAGCTGTCGAGAAAGGGTCGAGTCCGTGTTTGTGTTCGAGTCGGTCTTGATATCGTGCATTAGTGCCACTGTAATTCTTACTGCGGGACGAGGTAGGTATCTTACCGCCTACGATGAACTCCAACCGGTGTTTGTAGGTCGTGGCCACGGCTCCGAGACGCGTACGGTTCTCCCAACAGAGGCCGGTACTCTGCGGCTCAAGGGCGCCGGCTGCGAAGCGCGTGTGCTCGACGGCATCGCTGTCATCGATGAGGCCAGCAACTTCATCGCCCTCGTCGAGGTCCTCTTCCTCCTCATCATCGAGGTCGAGATCCTCGCCGGGCTCGTCTACCCATTCGGCTTCCGAATCATAATCGTAGTCGACAGGCATCGCACGGGCTGTAGGTTTGCGAGCGATCTTGCGTAGTGCTTGGGGTCCGGCAGTGTGTGGTTGGAGAGTGGCTGTTCCACGGTATGGTGGGCGCACGTCTGTCTGGAAGCAAAGGACCTTCATCGGAATCTTGGAAAGAAGCTCGCGTGTTTGGCGCTTGATTGCCTCCTGTTCGTCAATATTGCTTTTGGACTCGGCAAGTGCTGCTGCCGCCCTCATCTTCTTTATAATGTTCTGAACTGGTTCGTGGACCCTCCCGCGGGGTGTGGGTCGTTTGACGAGTTGGAACACATCGACCGGGTTGAAGGCGAATGTGGCGGCCGATCTGTCATGTGCCGAAATATACTCATCTAGCCGGCGAGCCTTGGTCCGAATTGTTTCTTCATCCATGGCGAAGGGGTTAGATGCCATAGTGACATCCACCTTCACAAAGAACGGATGAAACAGCCTCTCGTACTCCGACTTTGTCGCCTGCCTCTTCGTGGGCCTTGGAGACTCATCGCCTTCCTCTTTCGTCTCAATGGAAGGCTTGTCAGCCTTCTCAATCGGCTGCGTCGCCTCCTTCTTTGGTGTGGATGGCAGCTTGAAGAACGCGTTAAGCTTCGGCTGCGCCCTTGCCTTCTTGGCCTTCTCCTCCTCGATCTTGCGAGCTTCCTCTTCCTTCTTGTGCCGCTTCGCATTCCTCTTTTCCTCTTTTTCGGCGTCTGCTTTGGCCTTCTTCTCCTCCACGTCGCGGCGTTTGGCCTCTCGCTCGACGCGCTTCTGCTCCTTCTCATCCTCCTGTGCCTTCTTTTCGGCTGGCGTCAAGCGTTTGCGTTTGATCGGCGCGCTTGTTGGGGTGGATTTAGCGTTAGATGCCTTGGCGGGGGTGTTCGAAGCCATCTTGAGCTTCTTGCTTTCGTGGGAGGGCGTGTTGTCTTTTGGTGTATGATTCGGAGAGGGCGAGTCGTGGCTAGATTCAGCGTCTGTGAGGGAGCCCGGGCTAGCCGCGGTTCTGGATGATCGGTGTCCGACTTTCTTTGGCGTGGTTGAAGCTTCTGTGAGACATGGGTTAGCACACCTGCTAATGATCAATCCTCCATATATATGATTGCATACCTTTTTCAAGGTTCAGGAAATCCTCACTGGCCACTGAACTGAGGGAGGAGCTCCTCGAGCGGGTTCCAGTACCGCACAATGACTGAATGGGGTTCTGTTCGTCTGCGGTGGAGAGCTCGACCGATTTGCGCTTGAGAATATTCGGATCCCTCTCCTTCAGGCGCTCGGGGAAGAAATCAGTGATCGGCATCGGGAAAACTGATTCGAATGTGATCTGGAGGCGGAAGGTATGGTGGGTGATGGCATACAAGGGCGTCTGCGGTAGGAGGCCGGTCAAGATTCGGTGGGTAACCGAGGAAGGAAAGACCAGTCTAGGTGCTCAGAGTCCCAAATACGGAACGCTCGCTTTCGAGGCAAGAACACTATAGGACTTCGATCCTGACGCCTGACTGCTTTCGAGACTCAGAGGAGGGAGGGCGGGATGTTGAGCGTCGTCGGTGATCAGGTGGTTCCCCTGAGGGAAGAACACTCCTGGGTATCGGGTCGAGATAATAAACAGGGTATCTGTTCGTGAACGACAAGCTTATTGTCCTTCCATTCAAATTCGACCAGAGACACAGGGTGTGCGGTATTCACTCTTGCCTCTCTTTGAGGTTTCGTCGTTAAAGTGGTTGACCGTTGATGAGGGAACAAGAGCCCTGGCGTCAGAGACGCGAAAGACGCGTCCATTTGGCGTCGCCCATGGCCAGGGTCGCTCGTGTTGGGACCATTCAAGCTGCTAGCGTGGTTCTGGCGAAGGCCCGTGCGTAGTTCTGGAAATTGACGTAAAGGTCCTCTGCCGGTACTCGTGCCACGACCCACTTATCTCAGGTTTCGCTTAGGCTCACCCTTATAAGAGGGTGCTCACTACCCATACGGGCGCACCACCTATACGGGCGTTTTAAGGCTATCTATAACTATCCCCTCCGTATAGAATGCCTACCCTTATTATCTACGATATAGAGGCTTTCCAGCCTTTTCTTAAGCCTCTATTTACGTACCTTAGTAGTAGCTCCTTTTCTAATACGCTTTATAACCCTCCGTTACTTCTATTAGGCTCCTAATAGTACTTATTCTACTAGGGCTGCTAGGTCTTTCTCCTTCTATTTAACTATATCCCTTGTATCGGATATAGTTAAAATCCCCCCCGCCTATATCTATTAGTTCCTCTCTGCCCTTCGTACCTTTCGTACGCTCTCTATAGTTTAGGTTCTTCCTAGGTTATAGTATATCTATAGTAGTTCTATGCCCTGCTATTCTACTCCTTTAAAGAACTGAAGAAGCCCTCTTATAAGGCTAGGGCTATTGCCTTACGTTAACTCCTTAAGATCCTAGGTAAGGCTTATAAGTCTATAAGCTATACGTGCGAGTTTCCGTATAGTCGTTAGTATTATAAAAGGAGAGGAATCCTATTAGCTAGGTAGTATATAAGGGCTCCGTAGGCGACGTTACTCTACCTACTATAGAATAACTAGTAGGTTAAAAGGTATAATTCCTATTTTCTTAAATATAGACCTAATTATTAACTCCTTAAAGGCCTGCCTCCGTACCTATTAGATATACTATAGGAATTCTAGCTTAGTAATATTTATATATTTATCTCTTATAATTAGGTTAAGGGCCTAGGCGTAATAGTACTTAAGAGGCTAGAAGACTACGACGTTAAGTAGCTATAGTAGGTATATTATATAGGGGGGGAGGCTAAAGGGGATAATATTATAGTCGTTATAATAGGAGATAAACTCCCTTATATAGTATAAGCTATATCTATCTATAAGAAGTAGTCTCTTAGCCCCCTTAGCTTTCTTATAGGTATATTTCTCGAAGTACTAAATCTACTAGAGAGCTAGTTTATTATTAGAATAGCTAGTCTAGGTAACTATAATTATAGTATCTCCCTCTAGCTCCTTAGTATTATACTAGCGGCTTATATATATAGCCCCCGAGAGGATAAGGAATATAAGCGTATAGTCCCCTCTAGTAGAGATATACTTAATAGCTATTATAGACTCTCTATTAGAGGGTAAGCCTAGGTATTGGGCAATCTTCTACTTCGTAACGATAAGCTAGTCTTTACTAATACTAATTCTAAAGCTAGTCTTATCTATATTCTAGATATCGTCGTTATAGATACCCTCTTAGTTAATAACCTCCTTAAGAGACTAGTACTATCGGGTAAAGGCCTTAATATCTTTACTTAGCTAGCGCTATTTCTTAAGCCTCTTCTAGGGGATAGTATAGTATCCCTTACGCTTAATAAATCTTACTACCTAGTTAACCCTAATATAAGGGGGCCTAGTAGTAAGGGAGCTAGGTAGAGGATCCTAGGTCTACTTAAGGATATAGTTCGCAGCCTCTTAAACGAATACCTTATAGATAGAGAGCTATACTCTATCTAGCCTATTAATATAGGTATATAGAGCAGCTTCCTAGGCCTCGTTAAGCTTTATATAGGATAGTAGACGTGCATTTTTAGGGGGGATCCCTTTTCGTCGACGCTAGAGGCGCCTGCAGTTAATACCGAATTCCTCTACGATCCGGGTAACTAGTATACTAGGGGAAGCCTCTATCGCTAAGAGGGCCTCCTAGACTCTCTTCTCGATATCGTCGCTTATTTTTAGTATCGTTAGTTATTATTTAATTAATATAATTATCTAGAGGAGGGTAATGAGGGATTAAACGCCCGTATAGGTAGTGCGCCCGTATGGGTAGTGAGCACCCTCTTATGAGGGTGAGCCCAAGCGAAACCTGAGATAAGTGGGTCGTGGCACGAGTATTGATGGGAGATGTGGGGGAGCTACCTTCAGGCTTCGGTGGGCTGCCTCAAACTTCGGTCAAGCATGGTGAACTTCGGTGGGTTTCGCCTTTCTCCTCATCTGATGATGCTTCACGTGGTGGATACTGTGCACTTGCGATTGTTTGTCGCACGTCAACAATCAATTCCAAAAGCAAGGAATGTCAAAATGCGGTCTGGCGACTCTCGTTCTCATGATTGAGCCCGCCAAGAGAACCAGATGCTTTCACGTATTGAATGCTCATCGAGGTTCCACGCACATCCAGCGCCAGGCCATCCTCAAATGCCCAACATCCCAAGCGAGGTGGTTTTCGAAGACAGACAATCATCAATCCGTGCCGGCAATCCCACCACTCCAAAGCCACTCGATTTCCCCGCCATCCACAAGCTCATTCCCGTCCCAAAGCGGCCACAAAGTTCAAGCCTCGATGCAACGTAACTTACTTGGGGACAGCACTAACTCGTCCCGGGGCTGCGGCTGACCGAAGGCGGCCTGAACCCATCGGCAACACCGCCGGCACTACCGCACCACATTTGACCGCGCTTATTAGCCCTTCAACTAGAGAATCAACAGGCGCGGGAAGATGCACTTCTTCAAGGGTTCGATCATAATCACATCTGAACACGATTGTATATGACGTTTGCGAAACCAACTTTCTCTGAATTCGATGGGGCCACATTAATGCCCCTCAAAACACTCAACGGCATAGCCGGAGACTTTTTGTTTCTGCCCCTCGTGGTATCATCCTCCCTCCTCATCATTGCACCTCTTCTCTTCGCAGCCGCGAAATAATTGAACAGAAAACCATAGGTTGAGCGATTGTAGGTATACAGATGTGATGTGAAAGTGACCGTAATGTTGTCAATTCGGCATGTTGATCCGCATGGTATCATCCTCCGACCCCCTTTCCAACGCCGAATAATGCAAGTGAAAGTAAAAACAGAAGTTATCTCCCATGAACGACAGTGGCACATTCCCTTCTGTCGAATCATGCTCCTCTTAATCAGGGTTGGCAATATACAGCCGTCCAGTTGTGTTGAGAGAGCTGGTTCGCTCGTCGACGCTGCCTCTCCTCCTCAACTCGTCCACCGTCTTCACGCTCTTCTCGCGCGTGACCGTCGAGTTCATCAGTGAGTTGCTCGCCAGCCTAGCGGCGGGGTTGCTGCCTACTCCAAGCTCGCCCACAGCGTCTGCCCGCTCACCACTGCTTCCGCTGGCCATACTCCTGGCCTTTTCGCTTGCTGCGTCCCCAAGGACCTGCTCGCCTCCTGGTCGCTCCTCAACGATGCTGCCCGTCCTTTCGGGAGTGTCGCCGGGACTCCATTTTGGCCCGCCACTGGCGCCCGAAGTGCGATACGTCAGTCCACGTCGGCTAGCCGTGCTACTTCGTCCGCTGCTCCCCGTTCTACGGTGATGCAGGCGCGACGCGGCAGCAGCCGCCGCATCATCGTCGTCACTGCTCTCGGCCTCGACTTCTGTGGCGCTGAGACGCATGGGGACACCGCCGACACCAATGTGGTTTTCGCCTGGTGCGTAGCCGACAACACCAGGCTTGCCGTGATGTCGAATCTTCGCGGCGACTTTGCCGGTGGCGCTGATGCCGGTAGCGGTGCGGCCACTAGGGGCAGAAGCGCCCGACGCAGTACGCTGTCCTCCCACCATCTCCATGTTGGCGCGTATTTTGGCGGCGCGTTGGGCGGCTAGAAGGCGAGGATCTTCGTACTGAGACCGGTCGCACCAGACAGTGGCCTTTTGCTTTCGGAGCAGGGCAACATAGCCAGTTGCCTGCGCAGGAGCACCGCCGGAACGGGAGGAGGTTGATCGCCGAAGGTCGTTCGTGGGAGAAGTGCGGTAGGCAGCGGGGGGAGGAACTGTCGAAGTCGTCGAAAAGGTGTTGACCGAGGGAGACCGGCGTGTGAAGGACTGTTGGTGCTGCTGCTGCTGCTGATACGGCTGGTGCAGATGCATGGGCGTGGGTTGCTGGACAGGGAAAGTGTTGGATGAAGTGGTTCGAGAACGCGAATGGCTGTAGACGGAGGAAGAGTCCAGAGGACGCCTGTGCGAATGAGGGTCCAACATGACGCTGGATCGTGGTGCCCTTAGGCGGAAGACGAGCGATTTCCGGCCAGTGCAGTCAGTCGGTTAGGCGTGGCCGTCGGGAGCAATTTCAAGTGCCACCCGACAGGAGAGAGAGGCCTCGCGAGGGTTATTGAGGCAAAAGGGAGTCGGTCGGCGGAAGAAGCGAAGCCGGCCAAGCCGATGGCTATAAGGTAATGAGAAACGAGGCGGGCACGGCGGGTAAGGCCAGGGTCGCTCGAGTCGTGATGCAGAGGGTTTTGTTCGTGTTTGTGTTGGCGGCAGTCCGTGCGTGAGGTGGGTGCCGTTCCCTATTTCTCGTTCTGGTGCCCCTCCTGCTGCTGCTGGGCTGGCTCCAGCTACTGAGTTGCCCTCCAGCGGTGTCGGTCAAGGCGAGAGACCGGGTAACACGGTATGCAAGTCACAAAGCTGCGGTCGCGGTCAGGCAGCGCTATGCCTGCGGCTGGCGGGGAAGCGTCTTCGGATGGCAAGGAAATTGGGTCTGCGAGAGGCCCTATCCAGTAAGCGCGGATCGTAGTGAAACGATACCGCGAGGGGGGTCGTGGGAGGACACGATAAGGTGGATTGAGGGCAGAGAGGAAAGCCTTGCCTAGGCTGACCAGAAATTGATGAGGAGAAGAAAGAGGATCAGGAGGTAGAAGCTGCGAAGCGAGGGAGAGGTGGGCACATCAGTAAATAATACCAGACGAGGAGGAGATGGAGAATGATCTGAGAAAAGCAAGGCCAAGCACGCACAAGCGGTAGCGGCAGCAGCACCTCACCATCCCAAGGCCCCTCCACACCCCCTTCAGGCTCAGGTCGTCAGGTCAGATCAGCTAGCGGTACTCGGCCGTAACCTAACGACCCGACCAGGACAAGACAAGACAGGACAAGGGCATGAACAGGCCAGGGCGTGGGTTGGGTTGCATGGGTGACGGAGGGGGATGAGCGCGGGTGATGGATGCATCACACCTGCCCTGTCCGTCCTGCTTGCTGCCCGCTAGCCAGTGGCACCCCCAAGATCAGTTTCCGGCAGGGCAGGCGGTATGGGATGCGGGCTTTACAGGTATGATAGGGCAGTCACCAACTGGAACGCCAGTGGAGGACGGCCCCCAGAGGCAAGCGCGACACACTGAATCGGCTTGGTCCGAGCTCCTTCCCCGTCCCTTCCCCTCTCCTCAACGTTGCTTCCCTGTGCGTTGGCTTGGCTGCCTCTTCTCAGCTGAGCAGGCGAGCAAGCAAACAGGCCAGCATGACAGGGCAGGCTTGGTTGGCTCTACAGGGCAGTGACGCCAGGCCTTTTCATTGGATCGGGCGGGAAACGCCGAGGAACAGCCACCGCTTCCCAACCAATCGACCTGCCCATGCTGATGTAATGGGCCCCTACTGCTGGCACCGGGGATTTTCAAGATCCGCTGCTGATCTTGCGCTGTCTCCAGTTGTCGACTCCAGAATGCTGTCATAGGGGACCCTTTTCTTCGCGGTTTGTCCGTTCATCGCTTCGTGTCGCTGCCAATGCGTTCGTATTCTCGCGTTCTTCCCTTTGTCCTTTGTTCCCAATGCTCTCGTATGGAACGCTGAATCAGTAGCTTCGATCCCTCGGTCGATAATCACAACCAGGAAGTGCCGTCGGGACGCTGAATGATGCTGACGCTTTTTTCTCACCGTTTGGACCGACAGACACCTCGATGGCCTGGCGCTTGCCTTGTGTCTCTGGGTGCGACTCGGGACGACAAGAGCCGGCCCAGCTGGCCCACAGTTTTGCATCCGTGTCGCCACTGACAAGACACGACGGCAAAGTCTGGGCAATATGGTAGACGCGGACGATAATACGGCAATGGAATGGGTTCGATGCCCTCCTCGCAAGGACCAGAAACCAAGACTGGTCTTACGGCCGGTGAGCCGTGTTTTTCGCCCGTCCTCTTCACCAGGTTCATTCAACATGGATCACGCATCGACTTGTGACGAAAGAAGTCATCATATTCGACCATGATTTGAGGTATTGCCCAAGGCTGTTCCAAGGCAGAGCGTCCATATGTGCCCGTCTTATCATACCTTCCATCCCTTCTTTCAGGGAACAACCCATGTACTCGCCTTCCAAGTGCGACGACAGGTGGTATCGCGGGGCAATCCCCTGCACTGCACCGCACCCACAGATGCAGATGCCGATGAGGAACGATGCACCATACCGCAGCCGATGGTGTAACCACCGCTGCTCACCCACACCAACGATGACAGCAACTTCACGGCAATTTGATTTGGTGGACGGGATAATCACACCGCAGGCGGTGACTATTGTCAGCCAGCAACGGTCAGCCACCAGGCTCGCAGGCCAGGGGAACCCGAACGGGTGAGCGCAGTCTGCGTGCGTGCCTCGCCGCCAACCAGTGCTGCTGTGCCCAATGCCTTCTTCCGCTTTCATCACGACCTTGACCGCAGTCGCCTCGATTTCCGGCAGAGCGCATCAAGGGCACCCGCAGCGGCGATCTGTTGACAAGTTCACGTAGGAAACGTCAACAACACAGCACGGGGTTCGCGAATACTATTGGCCTGGCGGCGTGAAATAAGGTCTCCTGTCCTTCGGCCAACACCCCCTCAATCACCCAGGCGGCCCCTCTCCAGCTGTCGACAAGGCTGCAGGTGCAAAGCGTGATGCAACTCTATCCGCCACAACGCAACACTGTGGCACAGCTCACTCAAAGAAAGTTTTCCGTTGGCTGCAGACAGGCCGCTCCAGCCGTCTCATCGGGTGGTCGACCTAATCAAGTCATGGATGCACACATTGTCAAACCTGTCACTAAGCCCCCAAAGGCTTCAAGCACCCCTCCATCAGCTCCAGGACCGGGACCAGTCAGCGATGCCAGTGAGTCGTGGATTGCTTGACTGGTAGTCAAGCCTCCAGAAACCTTCAACCAGGACATGATCGGGAACTCAATTTATTAGCGAGCCACATCATCGGAAGCCAGCCACTAGGCGATGATCCTTTAAGCCTTTCCATGTCGGCGTCGGCGATGGGAACCCCCCACTCAATATTGACAGGCTGATGGGGCCCCACGACCTGTAAATTGAATCACGAAGTCCCCTCAGAAGGATGCTTCAATGTTGGCACCTTCGTCCCAATGCACGCTCATCATCAGTCAGCCGGCGCTCGATAACTAGAGAATCGGCGGAGTTCCCCAGCAGCAGTCGCGACAATCACCCGCAGATTTGACTTGTATTTACCATGTCAACATCAGGCCATGCCAGCAGGAACCCCTCGCTCCTCCCCACTCTCTTAGCGCCGGGGGTTCCTATTGCGCGGTGGCATCGCGAAAGATCTGGGAGCGTCGCCTCCGCGGAAGGTTTCGATTTCAAAAAAGGCTCAATCCCGACATCAGAGGGCGCTCTACATTGCCGGCCAAAAGTTGGCGGCACAACCACGACGATAGCGTCCGACAACTATCGCGGCTGTCCCAGATTCCAGCATTTTCCAAGGTCCAACTTGCACTGATGATGGACCCAGAGCCAGCGAAACCACCTAGACGTCGGCCTGACTGACTGCCCAAAGAAAGCCACCGCTGGGTCCAAGAATCAAGCTCATGCACGACGTGTAGCATCGAACCATGGATTACTGACTGAAGCAGCAAATGCATCCTACCCCATGGCCCACATCAGGTACCGCGTGGCTTCTCTCAATCCTACATTCCCCAAACTCGCAGGGCCACGATAAGAACGCCCAGACCGCCTGTTGGCGTGGCCAGGGGGTTACTCAGCCAGCAGCGAATGTGACCTAGCTGTAAGATCGAAGAATGGATGCTTATTACTCTGCGCCGAGAAGCGTCAGGTGCCTGAATTGAGCTTGCTGCTTCGTGACAAGTCTAGGAGAGATAATCCTACAACAACAGTCTTGTCGTGGCTTGAACCAGCAAGTCAACGTCAAACTTGTGAGCGCGGCTGAGAAACTTGGCACCCCGTCGCTCCTGTGTAGAGGGTGTGGCCGGTTTCGACGGAGCTGCGTCTGACGACCTAGAAGCTTCGCTTGCATCGAGCTTGTCGCCCACACATTAGGAACACTGCACATCAATTGGGACAATTGCCCCCATTCTTTGGCATCACTGATTCGCCCTTGAAGCCTGAAATGCCGAGTACATGCACGCCGAGCCGCGTCGTCCCAAGCGCGGATCTATCGAAGCAACATGGCCGCCGCCTCTTTTCCTTGTCGAAAACCTGCTTTGCAACTTTCGCATCAAGAAAAAGACCGCAGATTCGAAATTGGCTCGTGCTTGACCAGGAGTCGGCGCGTCAATATGCGGCAAGTTTTCTTATTAGCAGCACAGCGGGGGAAGCCGCATCCTCGCGTGGGACTTGCTAGCCAGGTCTCTTCTAAAGCAGGGCACAGAGCCTCCTGCATCAAAAAGGCTCCGATCCATGCTTAGATCTCGATCGCAGCCACAACGTTTTGCGTTACTGTTGAAGTTCCAAATATGAGCTAGCTCGAAGTATCGTGGATCCCTGTTGTTCATATGAGGCTGTTATCTTCAAGGTTGCGACACCCAAAACCCCATTCCACGAATATTTTCGCCTGGGCCTGGCTTCGATGCACGACGAGCAGCGAGTTTGATGGCACGGCATCTCACCATCGACGCCTCCTGCTTGATTCGGCGACAATGGCCCGAAACTGGGAGCTGGAGCACCCTCGAGAATGTTTGGGACGTCATCAACGGCTCATTATTGTGTAAAAATTCCACAGACTAGCAGCAAGTCAATGACAAGTCTACTCCGTACACACAACCCGTTTCTCCCAAACCAATCCTACCGGGCTCCATGCCCCGCGTCCACACATGGCGCTTACATGGGCCAGTCTCGAATACCATGAATTCGTGTACTTTAGCATGGGACAATGCCACAGGCCTAGCTTTCACCAGCTCCACATCGGCCCGTCATATCTCTTCCGGCCGCCGCGCTTTGCGTGGCCCAGAGTCGGCGCTTGAGGCTCAGGGTAAAGTGCCTGCTCAGTGGCATGCATATCGTCAACCTTTGAAGTTACATGGCTAGCCGTATGCTGATTCGGGGTTTGTTGACCGAACAGCGTTGATGACCACCGGGGTCCCAATGCGCTAGATACGCTATGACGCGGCGCTTTATCGTGGTCGTGGTCGTGATCTGCCTATTTGCTATGCAAATTTGGCATCCAAGGCACTGACTCCTGGCATCTGTGGCCGATTGAACGAAAACCACGCTCTGAACATTTTCTGAAAGAGACACCGAGGGGTATTATTGTTGCTAACCAGGGCTAGATCTAAACCAAAGCGCCGAACTAAGGGGAAATACACGCCGTCAAATCGCTCGCATTTTACGTTCGTGACAGCCAAAGTCGTCGGAACGAGCTGGGCGATCCCATTTACTTCTTCTGCTCACCCTCAGTCTTGCCGCCGCCAAAGAGACCACCGACGTAGCCACCGGCACCCTTCACACCGCTGGCAACACCTCCGCCGACAGCCTTGCCACCGTCAGCGAGGCCCGTGGCGGCGCTGTTGGCGACGCCGGCGCCCGGGATGCTGCTATTGGCATACTCGCCGTTCTCGTCCTTGCCCTGGCGCTCGGCACGGTTGACTCCTTCCTTGGAGGCGAGGTCGCCGATGGGCTGGAGGAGGCCGCCCTGACCAACCTGGCCGGCAGCGAGGTTGTGCACGCCGTCTTGGAGGGTGTCGACTTGGGAAATGCCGGTGACCTTGGTCTTGTCGAGGTTTTCTGGTTGTCATGTCAGCATGGGAATGGGCGATATAGGTCAAGGGTGTCAGGATGTGGCTTACGCTTAGCGGCGTAGGAGGTCTTGTTGTCGTTGGTGAACCACCTCAGGTAGAGGTCTTCAGCCCAGGGCACCCACTTCTCGTACTGTGAGTTGTATGTCTGCTTGGACCACTCCATTTTGATGAGTCGGTGGGGGTTTTGATGTTGGTTCTGGTAAGGTTTTAATGGTATTGAAGATGATGTTTGATATTATTTCTGCTTGATGCTGGATTAGAGAGAACACTTTCTCCAGCAACACGGCGACGAAGGATCTCTTTATCTGACTTTCTTCCAGACCTGTCTGCCAGGATTGCAACTCATACATCACATTACACCCGCACACCACGCGTCTGGACCGCTGACGAGGTGTGGCTGATGCGCGGCGCCGATCCGACGTCATATCGGTGGCGGGGCTCGCGGCTTGATTGGTGCGTTTGAGGGTTGGGAAACCTGGACGTGGAAAGTGGAAAGCTGCGAAAAGACGTCAGCCACTCGTCGAGGCTGGTGTGGATGGTTCGCTTCCCTGTTGGACTCGTGGCTTGGTTTCATCATGATGCGTTCTGGAACGTCACGGCCGGGCAGACTGTTTTCTTTGCACACGGGTCGCCATCTCGATTTTGTGGGAGGGGGTGGAGGAGAGGGTCCTTGACTCCTTGAGAACAACGTCATTGTTGGAGGTGGAGACCGGGGTGTGTGGCTGGTGCACATGGTCTGGAAGGGTTTCGCATGTGATGCTGGCTGTTGAATGGTTTGGATTTTCAGGGTCTCTCGATGACAAGTGACGAATTTCTGCTCTGTGGATTGTTGAAGGGGTGTGTCCCTCGATCTTGGACATTCTTATGGGTTTTAAACGTGATGATTATTGACGATCCCCCTGGAGGGATCTATGGTGTATATGACGGTGCTTAAGCGATTACCGAGCTTGGCTTCGATGTGGCCGGTTCCTGGAGATCGAGGGACTTTGGCGCGTGTCCATATGTGGAGGCCGATCGATTGACAAGTATTGACAATGGCTTTCGGGATAATCTCTGCCTTCGGTGAAGCCCATTGTCTGCTCACCGAGGTCTCGTTTAGTGATGTGCTGTAGTCTGATCAACACATGCGGACTGGGACAAACGCCAGTTTTTATTACGTCAGCTCATCATCTTCAATCTGATTCCTTCTACGAAAAAGGAAATCTGGCTGAAGAATTCTCAAGGGATCTCGGCTTAAACCCCTGCTTCTCGCTGCTGTCCCGCTCCGGGACCCCGCCGCTTGCTCTCAGCCCAGCTGAAATGAGGCCTTCCAACATAAGTGCTGACGACGGTCTGACCTTTTCAAAGTGAGGTGAGCATACCCAGCCACGCCCCACGATCATGCATCTGCTCATAAGACTAGCTTTCCCCGGGTTCTGGAAACTCCAGTCTCCTGTGATATCGAATGGCGCGTTTGAGTCTCGATCTCGGCCACCCTCTCAGAGCGCCATCGTGCTTGCCTTTCATGGCCCCTTTTGGCCAGCCCCAGATCGCATCCGGGGTTCGACTTCGACTCTTTGCATAGCAACTACACAAGCGTTCCTTTTCAGCTCAGCAAATATCGGCACGAATGACGCCAAAATCAGCCCGCGATCTTTTCGACGTCCGACTGGAAGTCGAGCCGGACATTAGGGACTGTCGACGGCAAGCGACGAAGCTCGATTCACTCCTGTTCACGAGTCCTTCTGCAAGAGCGAATAGACAACACTGAACGTCGCCAGGAGCATACGGAACGGGGCCTCGCGGCGGTCACGCAAGTCAGCTGCAACACGTGCAAAAGCAACGAATCATTTTACGCGAGGTAGAATGATTGGCAGCAGCACGTCGCTAGCCCCTGCGGTGTACTCCAGCGTCCATCTCAATATAACTTTAGAGGTTGGGGGACTGTCATGTGGACCTTTGGCTATTTCCAAGGCCGGTTGGCCTGTTGCTCTCCATGACACAGGGCTCTGGGTGTGTTTGCCGAGAGAGAAACCAGATCCGTTAGAACCTTTCAGCGGGCATCTGCATGAAGCTGATTCCGGGGTGGAAGAACGAGAAGGAGCCACTTTTGCGCCAGCCGGGTGTCGGTGGTCGAACGCATCAGAGTGGAATGACTCACGGATGGAATACATGGTTTACTCAACCCCAATCAATGTCGTCGAGAAGAACGACACACCAGAAGTAGGACCGTGTGTCTGGGGGCTTGTGGTTGCGGCTGCGATTGGCTTCGCGATTGGCATGTCATGATCCACGGATCATGATACAGTCAGAGGTGGCCTGATATCGGCTTTGTGCCACATCAGGTCGCCATGGTATAGGACCGAGTCGGCTGCAGAGACATAAGAGACAATGCATCATGCGTAAATGGGATTGGTGACTGTTATCACATTTTGATGCCAAGCTGCAGTGAAATCTGTTTCTGGAATGTGGGAGTCGTCAGCACGAAACTGCTGCGTGCTTCGGAACAGTTTGGAAGTATGGGAGTAGCTTGGCGATTGAAAGTGCAGTTCACAAGCCCGAAGCCAGAGGATTGGTTGATCAAATTGAAAGAAATATGTTATTGGAGAACCAGAAACGCACTTTCAAGGGTTCTATGCATAAAACTACGGAACTCCCTCGTGTTTCAACCCGTACCTTCAAGGTATACTATGTCGCGAAAATTGCCAAATGAGTTACTGTGAAGCGTACGTTCGTGGGGTTGCTGCTGCGGGACAGGACCGTCTGATCTTACACATTAAAAGGCCGACATGGGGTTCAAGCAATGCTTCGCGTCAATGGATACTCGAAAGTCTATTTCAAAGCTTTACAACCAAGTTAGTCAGTCGCGCTCTTGCTGACAATTATCAAGGAAGAGTGAAAAAAGTCGATTCAGGGTGTTGATGCAGAGCTCGGGTTTTGCAGCCTAATTAGGAAAGGTACAGACTGACATGGACTTCCACTATACCAGAACGTGACATGAGTGGAGTTCTTCAGGTATGACAGGCCAATCCAGCGAGGACGAAGACCCCGAATATGGACAGACGTGGACAAACGCCTTGAAAACTGCCGGATAGCGTCTCGCCTTCGGGAGCACCTCATCGGCGACCGCTGCGGGGCTTGCGGGGTAGAGACGGGTCATTGACCTGCGAAGTCCGGACCCGAGCTACTGACACTGCAGCTACTTAAATGCCAGTGAGGTCCTGAAGTTGTTAAAACCCCAAGCTCACAAAAGTCTCACCAAGCAACAACACGCAAAGTTCCCGATATAAGCAACATCCAAGATGGCCTCCTTCCGCTCCATGCTCGGCCTTCAGCCGTCCACCGCCTCCACCCAGGACAGCGTCCTCGTCATCATCGACGCCCAGGGCGAGTATGCCGAGGGCAAGCTCAAGATCTCCAACCTCGAGAGCTCGCGCCCCGCCATCTCCTCCCTGCTGGAGAAGTACCGTGCCGCCAACGCGCCCATCGTCCACGTCGTGCACGAGACGCCCGAGGGTGCCCCTCTCTTCACCCAGGGAACGAAGCTCGCCGAGATCTTCGATGAGCTCACGCCCAAGGATGGCGAGAGCATCGTGACCAAGCACCACCCCGGCTCGTTCGCCGACACGAACCTGCAGGAGATTCTGGAGAAGTCTGGAAAGAAGAAGATTGTGCTGGTCGGATACATGGTGAGTGCTTTTCTTGTCTTAGCTTGTCCTGACCTTACTGACTCTGCTGCAGGCTCACGTGTGCGTCTCGACCACTGCCAGGCAGGGTGCGCAGAGGGGCTGGGATGTCATTATCGCCGAGGATGCCGTGGGTGACAGGAACATTCCCGGTGTGGATGCTGCCCAGCTCGTCAAGGTTGCTCTGGCTGAGATTGCCGATGTGTTCGGCACCCTTGTCTCGAGCAAGGATATCAACTAGATCTTTCCGTAAACTCGGCTAATACTAATCAACAACATCATCGCCTTGAACATACTATTTGGGCTGCGGCCAGTGCGAGAACGGTATTTGAGACGTCCTCCGACGAACAAGGTATTTGGTGCATGTGGTCGGCCAAGTTCGAGACGTCATACAATCTAGGTGATCGATGGACGAGATACAGCTAACACTTGTCTTACCTACGTGCTGGCGATAGTGGCACATCTTGACAACTTTGTCGGTCGCGAAATCAATATCAATGCAGGGGTTTCATGCAGACCATCCTACCTATGTGCTGTAGCCAATGCATTTCCCCTGGATTCCTTGCCAAATATGCCTAGGCTGACTGTCAGGTTTTATGCCTTTTCGCAGTGTGGGCTGAACGGGTGCAATGGATGCGGGGCGCGGCCCAGCACATGAACCCAGGCTGTCATTGAGGCAGCCGGCGGCTTCAATGTGACGAGTCAATTCTGCCTGGCCGAGTAGAATCCTGGGCCATTTAAGTCTCTTGAGTTGATGTTGCTCATCATCTTCCTGCTCCACTGCTTTTTACCACATACTGTGACCGCAACAGCAACGGGTGACAATACAATGGCGCCAGTACACCCTCAAACTCAATCACCCTTTTTCAGTCTACCGGGAGAGATCCGCGAGAAGATCCAGCGACTATGCGTTCTCCCCAAGGACGATCTCGACCTCAGGAACTCCATTACGGCCACGCACCCCGAAGTCTTGTTCCGATCATCTTCGCGAAACACGCTTCCTCTACCCCAAGTGATGTCCACCTGCAAGAAGATGCACATGGAAATGAGCTCCTTCGCATTCTCAGAGCTTATCATACACGAGACCAAGGGCCTCAGCGGCAACATCAACCTTCTCTGCCACGGCAACCTGCGCTGGGAACGCCTTCGTTGCGTGACGTTGATCGCCACCAACGCGTCCATCGACTTCATCACGCCCACGTGGAAGCCGTTCCTTGTATAGAGGCAAAAAGGGACAGAACTAGTAATGTGTGTGTATTCCCCTAGAGGCAGGCAGGTGGGCCTGGAACTACGGACTTAGTGGGCGACGGGGCGCACGGACCCCAGGGCGTGGGGCACGGACCACTAACACCCCCCTACAGGCAAAACTGCCAGCTAATAATAGCCGTAAGGGCTTCCCGTAGGCACCTTATAATAGGCCACTTCCCTAATTCTAGTACTCTAAAAATACTATCTCCCGACTAATTAGAACGCAGGATTCCTCTATAAAAACAGGAAACCTAAAAATAAATAATAGTAATAGGAATCGAACCCTAGCGGACTTATTTAGTCGTAGCGACGAGGCGTAACTATCGCACGAATTCGACGTATTTATTAATTCTAAGGCCTTTAGTAAGGCCGTCGGCAGGCATTTCCGTAGAGGGCACGTAGCGAAGCTCGAAATCGCCTGCCGCTATACGTTCCTATACCTATTTATACTAAATATCGATATAATAAGTACGCGCTACGTTTAGTAGATTAAGGGTAATTACGAGGGCATTCTAGCTATTAGTTAGGAGGATAAGAGGCTTTAGAATTACTACCTTAAAGGCCGAGATCGTATCCCTAATCTAATTAAGGGTAATGCCCGTAAGAGTAAGGTTAATAAATTTAGCTTCCGAAGTACTAAGTATAACGAACTACTACTTACGAGCCTTCTAGGTAATAGGGGTACTAGCTAAGAAGATAATATATCCTCTTATAGAAACCCTTCTAGCGTAGTCTCCGTATAAGGTATTACTTATAGTAAAGAGCTCGATATTAGGAGCCTTATAATACTTAATACCTATTAAGCTAGTACCTTTAAGGTACTAAAATATACGCTTAACGGCCGTAAGGTACTCGTAAGTTAGTCTACTATTACCTTCGTAGAGCTTCGAGACCGTAAAACTAATATTAGGGCAGCTATTATAGCTAAGGTAATTAAAGGCTCCGGTTATCTCTTAATACTTCTTTATAATATTAGTATTATAAGTAGGATTAGGAAGAAGTAGTATAGTACTTATAGCCTAAAGAGTCTTAATAGCATTCGCCTAGTTAAAGCTAAAACGCTATAGGATCTTATAAGTATAGTCTTATTAGTATAGTAGAGTAAAGCCTCCCGCGCGGTCGTAAATAACGTATATACCGATAAACTTATTAATAGAGGGTATTTCCTTAAAGTCGTAGATAGTCTTTAGTATCGTTATAGCGCTATAAATAACTATAGAAGAGGGTCTAGTAATAGCGACGTCGTTAACGTATATAAGAAGAATAACGTTAGTAGACTCGTTACGTAGAAGGTACGGGTTTCTAGCTATACTATTATACCTAAGGTTCTTTAACTTACTAAATAGGAACTAGAACTACTATAAGGGGGCTTCGTAGAGGCTATAGAGGGTACTATTAAGAAGATAAACCCTATTAGTTCTATCTTTATATCTACGGGGCTATTAAACGTAAATACGACTACCTTTAAGGGCAAGGGCTATAAGGAATACGCTATTAAAGTCGACGACTATAAGGTAAAGGCCTAAGTGCGTTACTAAAGTAAAAAACAGGCGTACTAATATAGAGTAAGCTACTATAGCGTAGAGATCTTAAGCCGACTATTCGCCCTATTAGCGGTTTCCGTATACTACCTACCTAGCTTATAGGCGTTAAGGCGAGGTCTTAATATCTAATACCTATATACCTAGAAGGACCTTAATACTAGTTAGGGGACTTACTAGGGACTAAGTCTTATAGTCGAGAAGGTTCTGAATCTACTTATTAAAAGTAGGCTTCTAGAAGTACTAGTTAGGGCTATTCTTCGTAGCGTTAATTATCTTCAGGGTATTAATATCCGACGAGATAGCCGTAGCCTAGAGAACGGAATAGGTAATAGGCTATTCTAATAGAGGTACGAGGAGATCCTCTTCGTAATAGGTAGCTTACTCTACTAAGAGGAGAGCCCGGCTACTTAAGAAGCTATCGTTAATACGGGTAGTAGTATACTACCCTCTAACGTATAGGGCGTTACGGCTAGATCTACGGATCGGAGGCGCCGTAGTAGTACGAGGCTCCGGGGACGGAGGAGAAGCCTCCGTAAGAGGGTCTAGGGACTCCGAACAGGTTACGTTTAGGGGGAGGACTTCGTCCGGTTCTATAACGGCATCCTTAAAGTTATTAGAGTATAAGGTATCTAAGTTAGTAGAAGCTACTAGGCTATTTTCTTAGAGAGGGTAAGGAATTAAAGTTATCGAGGGAATTAACTTATTAAATAGAGGTATAACTTCCTATTAGCTAATCCTAATAGTCTCGGAATTAGTAACTTTAGCTATAACCCTATCTATAGGCTCTTTAAGAAGCTATTTAGGGGTATAGTTATTAAAGGGAATCTTAATAAACTTAGAGATATCGTAGTCGGCAAAAATAGTATCGTACTTAACGATTTCTATAGAAGGATCTTATATAGGAGGGAGTTAGCCCTCGAAGAAGCGTATATCCCTATAGCGAATAATAGCTTCGCGTTCTAATACGTATATATTAAAGATATAGCCGTAAGGGCTATCGAAGCCTATAAGGAAGCCCTTCTAGGCGCGTACTTTAGTCTTATTAGCGTAGGGGGGGTAGAGAATACCCTTCTTATAAATATAGGTAATATAGCTATAAGTACGGAGGTATTAAATAAATAGGGTTTAATAGGACTATAGTAGGCCGAGAGCTTTAGTAAGACGCTCTTAAAGAGCTTTACTATAGGGGTTAGAGGCTATAAGTAATAGGTTAATAACTTCTACTACGGTCTTTATAGCGTATAGCTATAGAGTCTCCGGGAGACCTACGGTAATAATAATAGTACGCGTACCCTCCGAAATAGTACGGCTAGCGCGTTCCGCTACGCCGTTCTAGGCTAGAGTATTTAGTACCGAGAGTCGGAAGGCGACGCCTTCGTTAGCTAGTATTAGCTTAACCTCGAGGTTATTAAATTCACTACCTCTATTATAGGTTATAGAGACGATAGGCAGACTAGTAGAGGCCCTAAAGTATTAAATAAACTTCTTAATAGTAAAGTAGGACTCCTACTTAGTCTTAGTCTTTATAAATAGGATCTAGTAGAAGCTATTATACCTATCGATTAGGTAGAGGGTATAACGGAAGCTATCCTTAAGACTCGAGGGCTTAAATTTAATAAGATCTATAAAGATTTCGTAACCTAGGGTAAGAGCCTTATAAAGAATAGAACGGCTAACAATCTTAGTACTTTTTCCGAGGTAATAAGCCTTATCGTAGAAGTCGCTAACCTCCTACTAATCGAAGAGGATACCGACCTTCTTATAAGTATCGATAACGCAGCGTTTTCTAGTATAAAGGAGGCACTCGTATATAACGCGAAAAGGCACCCGGGTCTTCGTAGTAAGCTAAGTAACGGAGGCTATACTATAAGTAGTCTCTAGTAGTAGTAACTTTAAAGGGGTCGTAGGTATAACTATAATACCTTAAATCTAAGTAGCTACTACGATAGGAAGGCCGTTACTAACGTAAACTATCGAACTAGTACGATAGTCGTATTCGATTCTATTAGTACTTAAGAGGCCTAGTAATAGAAGGTTACTAGGGCTCTCCGGGAGATATCGGATATCTGAGATAACTTAATTAATAACTATAGAAGGATTAAGAGGATTACGGACTTAAAAGAATACCTTACTAATACTAAGAGGCTTTATAACCTAACCGTTCGCTACGTTAATAGGAGGTAGGTAGGCGTTCTCGACGTATTTAGAGAACTACGAGAGGTTATTAAAGATATTAATATTACTACTAGAGTCGAGGATAATAGTATCTCGGCCCTAAGCTCTAGCTACGGTATAGGCCTAACTAGATATTACCGAATAAGTAATAGTATTCTATTAAGTAATATCTAATAAGGCTACTACGACCTACCTATTATTATCGTTAGAGGTATTAGGAATAGAGGTAGACTCTCAGTATATAGTATTATAATAGTAAGCTCGTACGGCTTTTATAGCTTTCTCGCGGATATCTATAGACTACTTCGAGGGTATATTCTTCTCGAGAAGAAAGTAGTCTATAAGTAGGTAGTTAAAGAGCTCCTTACTTTCCTTAAAGTAATATAGGTACGTAGGGTACTTCCTCTTAGCTATAGGAGCAGCGTTAAGCGTAGAATTACCCTTCTTCTTACTACGATTACTAGAACCCTATACTACGGTAAGGGAAGTATATATAGATTCCTATATATTAGCCTTATAGCTAATATTACGTACTATATTATTCTACTATATATTAGTAATAGTAGCGTGCTTTTCGAATAATATAGGGTACTACCTCCTAATACTATTTAGAAGGTAGTAAGTATATAGGCGAGAGTCGCTTCTAGTAAGTTCGCAGAGCCTTTTCTTAAGCGTCTAGGCGCGTGCGAGGAAGGCATAAAGTATCGGAAAGTTACTACTTTCGAGGGTACCGATCTCTCGAATAAGGTCGTAGACGGCATTTTCTAAGACCTTCGGAATTATATAAATAACTATATTCCAGAGGCTATAGGGGTCCTAGTTAGCGATATCCTAACTAGCGCCTTTAAGGTAGTCGAGAAGTACTAGATCGATCGAGTTAACTAGGAGGCGCATAGTAGTAGCGCGTCTCGCCTTCTATAGCTTCTACAGCGCTACGTTAGCAGTTACGGTAGTAGGTATAGGAATAGGGTTTACGAGGAACTCCTCGACGTCCTCCTATTTATAGGTAATAGTAACGTTAAGTTACTAAGCCCGGAAATTCGATTCTCCGACTAGTACTAGAACGTTATAAGCGTTTAAAGAAGCTATAATAATAAAGGGTTAGGTATTAGAGCCTATTAAGGAGTAGTAGCTAAAGGTAGCTTAAGGTAGCTATTAGAAGCCGAGCGTAGGTAGCGAGAAAACCGGAAATTAGCTACTAGGAGCCGAAAATTTATAGGTAGTTATTAGAGATACGATACCTCCTATAATACTATACTAAAATCGATAAAAATAATATCTAACGATAGAGCTAATAAAGCTCTTAATAAAGGTATAAAAATCGTCGTAGTAACGATAATACGCGGAGCGTTTAGGGGCTTATAACCTATAGAGGTAAAAAGGGACAGAACTAGTAATATATATGTATTCCCCTAGAGGCAGGCAGGTAGGCCTGGAACTACGGACTTAGTAGGCGACGGGGCGCACGGACCCCAGGGCGTGGGGCACGGACCACTAATACCTTGTGGACCTGCTTAGGAGAAGCTATAGCGTCGAGCATATGTACCTTGAGTTTCACAATAACATGTTTCGACAGGAGGTAGCTGCGGGATTGTCGGGTGCAGAGCAGCGGCTGCGAGAGGGCAAGAAGGAAGAGAGTGACGAGTACTTGGTGAAGTGTTACACGCAGCCTACGTGGCTGGAGGACCTTGCTCGGCAGCCGAGCCTCAGGCGAATCTACTTCGAAGGGGGCTTGCCTTCTATCTGGCTGGAGAGGTTGTGTTTGTTGTCTGAGGGCCGCATACAGGTGTTTAGCGATGGAGAACGGTTCCGAGTGCAGGAAAAACCAAGGGAAGCGCGGACGATTGATGACAAGGACGGACACCCTGAGAAAAATGCATCAGTTGGGCCACATCGGGCAGAAACTCAAGAACCTGCTGGCCCTGCATTTCAGCTTGTGGTCGAGCCTGCCATCAGGTTTGAATAAGTGGATTAACCTGATAGTTAGTCTCGAAGAGTGGCATGTAGTATCACCTATATTATACCGAAGCGCGGCTGAGGTGGAACGGCAAATGCGACCTGCTGCCATTTTCACGACTCAACATGCCATAGTCGATCTGATGCCAATTCTACCGCCGAATTTGACAAGAACAAAGATCTTCTCAAGACCACTAACTTTCACAAAATTCCCTCTTCATATGGCCCGGACTATGTTGGTGGTCTTTAAAGTCTTGGGCCTTGAAGGGGCAAGTGAGGAAGTTCGCTCGTATCTGCCGAAGCACCTCTGTTTATCGTCATGTACAGAGTCATCATGTCACACTCAAGTTTCGAAGTTCGATGAGTGATGCCGTAGATTTACAAGCCAGATTGGAATACGTTATCAGCGTGGGATCTCGATGTGTCCAGCCAGTCGGCGGCATGAGCTGAACATTGTCGGCTATCGAGTCATCCACTTGACTCCTTCGTTTGTTCGGCTCGTATTTTACCGTCTACGCGACGCTAGGCTGGCATCTCCAAAGCCACAATCACCCCCCAAAGCCGCTTTGCCGAGCCATCATCTGATCGGCGCGGTTATCGTTCTGCAGACCCGGCAAACCCGGGGAGGCACCGGTGTATCATGCCGGATCGGTGATCCTCCCCGCACTCCTGATGCCTTAATGCTGGAGTCCATTCTTAGCGCCAATAGGCCATGTGCCAGCCCCGGATTCTTATCGACCGTGCAGCAAGGGTCGACTCATGTTATATCTCGCCCATCGGCTCCCCACCTCATCCATAATTCTCTCCATAGAGTAGCAGCCCGAGCTTGTGTTAGCTATCCATCGACAACATGGTCAATCCCGTTCCTCTCACCGTCAACGAGGCCCTGGGCGGCCGGTCCGGCGGCTGGTCATGGCTCGCCAACGGAGGTGTGATCAAGCTGAACTTGATGTTGCTCATTTTTCAAATTTCCAGCTATGCCACTGGATTCGACGGTTCCATGATGAACGGTCTGCAATCTTTGGACTCGTGGAAGGAGTCATTTAACCATCCTGGAGCCTCCCAGCTTGGGCTGTAAGTATTACCATCTCGCCACTGCGCATTCTTTGTATGGTTGTGCCAAAATCTGACCATCTTGCAGCCTGAACGCCATACAAAACGTCGGCCAGTTGGTTGCTCTGCCCTTCTGCGCAATCTGTTGCGACAACTTTGGCCGCCGTCCGGTCCTCATCGCCAGCGCCGCATTCCTCATGGTTGGCACTGCTCTGCAGGGCGCTGCTCAGAATGTCGGCATGTTCATTGGCGCTCGTGCCGTCATCGGCTTCGCTCTCGCTTTCAACATCACGGCAGCCCCGCTGCTTCTCCTGGAGCTGGCGTATCCCAAGCAACAGGGTCCCGTCGTCGGCATCTACAACAGCCTGTGGGGATTGGGCGCTCTCGCGGCCGCGTGGACAACCTTCGGAACGTTCCGCATCGGTAACACCTGGGCCTGGCGCATCCCGTCTCTGCTCCAGGGACTGTCGAGCGTGGTCCAGATCTGCCTTTGCTGGGCGACTGAGGAGTCCCCCCGCTGGTTGATCGCGCAGGAGCGTGACGAGGATGCCAAACGAATCCTTGTCAAGTACCATGCCAACGGCAACGAGTCGGATCCACTGGTCACGCTCGAGATGGAGGAGATTCGCACCGCCTTGCGACTCGACGCCGAAGCGCACCGCACGACCTCATACTTGACTTTCTTCCAAACCCCTGGTAACCGTCACCGTTTCTTGATCATCCTTTGCGTCGGATTCTTCTCGCAGTGGAGCGGCAACGGCCTGATCTCGTACTACTTGAGCCTGATCCTCAATTCCATCGGGTACAAGTCGCAGGATACCCAGACCTTGATCAACGCGCTTCTCACCCTCTGGGGCATGATCTGGAGTCTCTTCTTCTCAAGCATCATCAACCGTTTCGGCCGCCGCACAATGTTCCTCACATCCACGATTGGAACTCTCTGCGTGTACGTCACATGGACCGCTATCCAAGCGACCTACGAGCAGAAGATGGACGCAGACGGCAACGGACCTGATGCCCTTGCCAAGGGCGTCTTGGCCATGATCTTCCTGTTCCAGTTCACCTTCGCCATCGGCTGGGTGCCGCTGCAGGTGACGTACGTCATGGAGATTCTGCCCTACAATCTGCGCGCCCGCGGCCTCGTGCTTTACAACCTCTTTGTTGCCATGGCGTTGATTTTTAACCAGTATGTGAACCCCATTGGCGTCACAAACAGCAAGTGGAAGTATTACATCTTGTACGACGTCTGGCTGGCTGTTGAGGTACTCGTCGTTTACTTCGTTTTCGTCGAGACGGGTGCCATGAGCGTCGAGGAGACGGCTGCTGTGCTGGATGGGGAAGACTACGCGGTGAAGCTGGTTAATGGTGTGGCGATTGGTACGGAGAAGGCGCTTAAGGCACAAGGTGTTGAAGTGGAGGCAGTGCCCAGCAAGCAGGAAGCCTGAGAGGCGATGTGGACGAAGCTGTCTTGAGGTGTGCCTTTTCTGTATTTTGTGCTTATTTAGCTAGGTGATGATGTTGGTATTCTAGCTCCCTGCAATAAAATATTGTCCATGCAAAAATAGCCTTTCCACAAGGACCACGATGTTCTATGAACTGAGGATTTATTATGTGATTTCGACAGACAAAAAGCATACCAAGTCACCCAAGGTTGAATCACGCATGTAAACTTCGATGTGCTCCTTCATCAATCTTGTAGGTGAATTTCAGGGAGTCAATTCTCCAAAGACATATGTGAGTCTATTGCATCTATCAATCTAGCAACAAGCTGAACTTAAACTTCTCAGTCTTGAGTTGATACTCGCCCATGGTCGGCGGCCCACACGATCCTGTCCCAAGCCCATGATGCTTCCAATCCAACCTGACAATAGTGTCTTGACGCTTCCGTTTATATAGCTCAAACGGGTGCTTGCAGTCCTCCAAATCATTCGCAGAGTAGTGAAGCGCCGTGAACGACGCGCCCTCGGCATCCCCGAACCTCGCACGAAGCGAGGGCGAACCGGAATCTGAAGTGTGGAACTCCACCCTCCGGACATCAGTGCGGTTGCCACACTCCTGAGGAAACTCATAGTCGACAAACAGATCATCCACGGATGACTTCCAGTTGCCGAAAGACTGGCTCAACTTCTTGTCGTTGTAGCTCTCCCCCGGGCCACGGCCCCACCAGGAAACTTGCGACACGCTTGCCAGTCCGAAGGTCACGCCGATTCTGGCGAGGAACTCGGGGAGGCGAGGACCGTGGGGATCCCCGGTGAGCTCCAGGATGAGTGAGTCCCCTTTCATGGTGAAGAGCCAGACGACATCGATGCCCCAGGCCAGCACGGACGGAGCAACGCGCCCGTGGATCTCGACCTGTAAACCCCCGTCTACCTCTTTCCAAGAAACCTTGCGCACGTAGTGTTTCAACTGGTGAAGCCTACTTTCGATCCAAGCCTTTCCGTGGATCTCGCGATCGTTGTCTGTGAGGGCTCGCGCGAAGTCTACGTTCAGGGGCTCTGTCATGAGTTCTTCGCCGTTTCGCTTCCAGCTTGACAGATGGCCACGGGCGAGATCGAAGCCCCAGACCGAAGAGCCGCTGGTTGAAGTGACTGCGAGGGTACTGGGCGTTGGTTGGACCACGCTGATCTTTTTGGATGATTTGAGCTCGTCGACCTTGGGAATTAGTTCTTCGATAGCAGCCGTCTTGGAAAGTTGAAGTTCCCCAAAGGCGACCTGATGGCCTAAAGGCGCCCAAGCGGTCGCTTCTTTCAATCGGAACATGATCTTGACGTATGCCTCCACTCCCTTGGCGAGAACCGAAGGCAGCGCGTCTCGCAAACCAGACAGGGTGAAGGTGGCCTTGGTATGGGGATCGATGCGTGTAGGGATGTCGACCTCCTGGCCGGAAATTGTGAATCCTTCACCATTAATTTCCCATACACAGGCAAGATGATCCAGAGTCAGGAAGTCGTAGCGATTGATAACCGTGACTTGGTCAGTATCAGATAGAGACAGGATCTGGACGGGCTCGATTGCCTTGGCATATTCGATCAAGCCAGGCGTGGGTGTATGGTCCGAGAAGACGCATCCATCCATGATGAAGTTGTAATCGTTCGGGATGTCCCCAAAGTCTCCGCCATAGGCCATGTACTCTGTTCCATCGGGAGTCTTTGTCCGCAGGCCCTAATATCGGTCAGTACATGTTACACAGCATACTTTTTCAGCCAAGCGACGTGGCGGGTCACTTACATGGTTGCACCACTCCCAGATGAACCCACCCATCAGAGTAGGATGCTCGTAGAAAGCGTCCAGATACTCCTTGATGGCGCCTGGCCCGTTGCCCATGGCATGGATGAACTCGCATAGAACCAGAGGTTTTCCGGCCTGTGGGCAAGTCTCTTGCGCCATATTGACCACCGTCTCGACAGGCGGATACATGCGGCTGTAGACGTCGGACGTCTTTGCTTCCTGATCGCCCTCATAGTGAATGAGTCGAGTGGGGTCGATCTTTCGAATGGCATCGTACATGGTCTGGTGGTTCTTTCCATAGAAAGACTCGTTGCCCAAAGACCACATGAAGACACAAGGATGATTCTTGTCGCGCTGGACCATCTGCACGGCGCGATCGACGTAGGCTTCCTCCCAATCTGGGTTGTCAGACAGGTAGCTAGCAGGCGGAAGATCACCACCGAGTTCATCGAAGCCGTGGCATTCGAGGTCTGCTTCGTCCATGACCCATAGACCGAGTTCATCGGCGAGATCATAGATGCGATAATCGTTGATTTGATGACTTGTTCGCAGTGCGTTGATGTTGTGTGACTTCATGAGCAAAAGGTCATGGCGCATGAACTCGAGAGGTACCGTGCGTCCCGTATCAGGATGGTGTTCGTGACGGTTTGCGCCGCGAAGCTTGATGGGTTTGCCGTTGACGGTGAATATACCGTTGATGAGTTCCGTCTTCCGGAAGCCGACTCTCTGCGTGATTGTACTTCCAAAGCCGATGACTAGGTCGTAGAGAAATGGTGTCTCGGCAGTCCACTTGTGAGGGCTCTGCACTGGGATAACAAAGTTTTCAGCAGCGCTGCTGTGGACCGTTTTGGAGACGCTGGCGATCTCTTTCGTTCCTTCGAGAAGCTTCACGGACACCTCTGTCTCTGTATTCATCTCCAGTTTGAAACGCAGGGTACCGTGGACGTAGTCCGCGTCAAGGTCCGTCTCAACCTGGAAGTCGACGGGATATGCCTTGGGAAATGAATGAAGGAAAACATCTCTGAATATACCCGACATCCACCACTGGTCCTGATCTTCGATGTAGCTTCCATTGCACCACTGGTACACCTCAACAGCGAGCGTGTTGCCCTCAGGCTTATCGACATTCACCAAGTGGGTGATGTCAAACTCGGTCGGGTTGCGAGACCCCTCCGAGTAGCCGACCTCAACACCGTTGAGCCAAACCGTAAAGGCCGAGTCAACACCTTCGAAACGAAGTCTAAGCTCAGCATCTTTCGCGAATTTGCTGTTCACGGAGAATTTTGTGACGTAACGCCCGCACTCGTTGTCCTCGATGGGTACATGAGGCGGGTCAACTGGCCAGGGGTACTGGATATTGGCGTAGTGAGGTCCCTTGCCGAACCCCTGGAGTTGCCACATGCCCGGAACTTGGACATCATGGAAACTTGAGACATCGTACCCAGCAGTGTGAAAGTCGCTCGGCCCTTCAAGAGGGGTCTTGGAGTGGTGAAATTTCCATACTCCAGAGAGGCACTGGGCACGAGCTGCGGCAACATCTCCCTTCAGAGCTGCCGTCTCATCGTCGAATATGAAGAAATGGGGGCGAGGGGCCAGGGTGTTGCGATGAATGACCTTGAGGTCACTCCAATAGGGGCTGGAAGCGGGGAAAGAGTGCTGTGCCTCGGCCATGGTGACGTGACTGAGTCGAGGTACTGCTGAAGATGCAGTGCAAGCTGAGCGGCCTCTGTTTACCGAGGGGCGATGGACGGTAGGATCGTTGCGCAGAGAGCAGTGCAAGACAGGACCGCCGTTGTGAAATTGCATGGAAGCGGGATGTTGCCTACCAAGTACTCCCGGCGAAGCTCGCATCTTCTTTTGCCGAAGGCGAATAATGGGCTCGCGATCCTATCAAAGATCACTTGCGTCTCTTAGATACGAAGTCAGCTCCGGTCCGAACATCCCCGGACCAATACCGGTGTGGCTGGTGCGGAGCTCCCCCGAACTCCCCCGCAGCCGCGGGGTAACATCTTAGGATGGATAATGCTAGGATGGATCATGTGGAATACGATACTATTCTGCCGCTAAGCCGCGAATGAGACACGGTAATGATAGCTAAAACCATGCCCCAATGAGGTGCCGACCACCCGGTCTACGAAGTCAAGAATTGTACTAGAGCAAGCCCCCAGATACTACCGGCAAACCCGGCGACGGCCGGCATTGATAAGTTTCTCCGAACCTGGGGTAATCGAGGGTGACGCTCGGAGGATCGGCCAGACCATCTGGATGCTGTCCACGAGGCCTGGCACGATAGGCCCGGATCGACGTCGCTTGCAGTGCAGTGCTTGACCCCACGGTTCGGTTCTGGGGAATCAGTGGCGCTTTCGCTTTCGAGGGGAAGCAGCATGGCACCTCTGCCGACGATGTTGTACTTCCTATAAGATCAGAGCCTGCGAAGGCATTCGAGGGTCTTGGCTGTTTGGTAGATCAAGTAGTGAAGAAGCCATCCGTCTTCCGGTGCTTTCAACTCTCTTCAGCTTGGCTTTTACTCTTCAGAACAATGGTCAAAATGCTCACTCCCAAGATCGGACAAGCCATGGTGGCAGCAACCGTCCTCGCGGGCTGGGTGTTTCATCCAGTCATGGCCGCCGCGGTTTCATCCTCTGGCAAGCTGTCGACCCGTATGTAAAGACCTGTTCGGATGAACGAGCACAAGCTCGGCATCAAAATCGCCGTGTTTGCTGACACATTGTACAGCTGCCCAGAGTCTCTTCGACTACTCGATGGAGGTCAATGACGCCCGCTGGGACGACTCGTACAAATACGTCTACTACCCAGATAATGGCCCGTGGTCCGTCCGTTTCACAGCTTGGTACACCACCGGCCTCTTGCAGCGTCGCAAGGGCAACGATGTTGCCAACGCCAAGGCTGCTATTCAGAACATGTGAGACCTTCCCCATACCCAATACCGGTACTCGGAAGCATGAAGGAACCACTAACACCTGTGGGCAGCCTCCGCAATCAGCTGATCGATGACTTCGACTCAGCTTGGTACGGCACCTTCAAGCTCTCGCCAGATGAGCCCAACCCTACAGCTGATTCTCCTCTGTACCCGCCAAAGATTTATGTAAGGATTTAACGTTCCAAATTTGCAACCTTTCCCTAGTACCTTGCTGACACATTGATAGGGCTCATATGACCCAAACTGGCGAGAGTTCATTGGGTAACTTACCCTTACACCAGCAATCACAATTCATGCTAATATTCCGACAGCACGGTGCTTGTCCAGGTAGTGGAAGAGTTCTCCGATATCATCGGGAAGGATCTTGTTTCAAAGATTGAAGACGCCCTCGAGATTGCTGCTGTCGGCTCCATGAGGCGCAATGGGACGTTCCCGGAAGGCGACAACCTTGTCACCGGGTACTCCAACCCAGGCATCATGAGAGCGTGGTACGTCGGTTGGATCGGATCCCGCCGGTCCAACAAGGCCTTCGCCGACTTTGCCGACAAGGAGGCCAACCTCATTCTGGAGCTCTTTGAGTCAGAGGGCACGAATGTACTTTCCGAGTACAACTCACCCACCTACTATGGTATCGACCTCTTCGCCCTTGCCGGTAGCGTCAAGTACGGCCCCAAGAATTCGGCCATGACCAAGAACGCCAAGATCATCCTCAAGGACCTTTGGAAGGACATCGCTCTCCACTACAACCCTTACCTGGGCAACCTCGTCGGACCTTACGACCGCGCTTACACCCGCGACATCGTGGGCCACTCCGCCATCGTCTCCCTCTTCTGGTGGGGCATCTTCGGTCGTGAATACGGACCGCAGCCACTCAAGGGGGAGCTCGACCTCCTCTACGACATTGCCGAGGGCGCCAGCCTCGCCCTCGTCATGAAGACGGCCTCGGAGTACATCCCCAGCAAGACTGCCAAGGCTCTCAAGGCCAAGGGGTTCTGGAAGGGCGAGCGCTTCATCGAGGAGAAGATCCCCGAGAGTCTGAGCGGCAACAAGAGCGCGCCTCGCACCGGCACGTCGTGGATGAGCGCGCCGCTCATGATCGGCGGTGTCCAGGTTGACGAGACGGTCAACCGCGGCAACCAGTTCGTTCCAGCCATTGTGCACTGGGCTGGTGACGCCGCGCACAAGCCCTTCCCTATCACGACGTTTTTCTCGCTATATCCCTCTGCGCCCACCATTCACGCCGTAGCGGGACAGAGGAACCTGACGATCTCGTACCCCAACGCGACACAGGAGGGGGCTGACATCTTTACGTTTGCGCTGTCGAATGTGCCACCTAGCTGGACCCTCGAGAAGGGGAATGTCGTCTCTGGGCTGGAGGAGCTTCCCTGCTTGAAGACTACAGTTAAGGCACCGGGCCTGGAGAAGCTGCCTGTCGTCTATGGGAGCCAGCTGAGGGACCACTTGTTCTACAATATCTCCTATGCCGTGCCCGCTGGTTTCAAGGGAACGCCCGAGGTGGCGCTGTCTTTTGAGTATACCTGCTGATACTTAGTTTCTTATTTAGTTTAGGCCAAGGATGTTTTTGTTGTGTCCTTGGGACGATAGGTTGTTGCTGTCGAGCAAGTATCAGCTGTGTTCGCGACATCTGATCACCATCTGCAATGTGACCTGTTCAACTGTCATTAAAACAGCTAAACGTTACGACGCACACTTCACAATGTCACCAATAAGCTAATTGGCACGGGGCTGGCATGCTGTTCATAGTCATGAATGAGGTCGCATTTGCGCCCACACGGCTGGGTAGCTGGTTCGTTACAAGTGCTGTCATTTGAGCCCATCGGCTGGATGGGAACGTAGCTACCATGATGTGATCATCTGCAAGACGAAGCAGACTTGTTAGCGACAGCCTGCTTCACAGCCAGCTCGACAACATCCGCCAGCGCACTGGGCTGACTCAGAAAAGGCGAGTGGCTGGAGTTCAGGCTGGCCGTGAACGATCCGACGGGGAACTGAGAGGCCAACCCCCTCTGAGCCTGTTCATGGTCAGCCAGTCTAAATCTAATATGAGGGAAGCTGGTGCGGGGCCCACGAACCTCCATAGTGAATGCCTGATCCTGCTCTGTGAAAATGTATCCGACCTGAAGCCCTTGGTTCCAAGGCTCAGAAGCGGACTTGTCCTGAACGGTCTTGAAGGGCTGAGGCTTGAGCTGGGCAATGGCGTTGGCAGTAGCCACGGGGTCTACATCTGCGTAGAAGATTGTTTCCGGGCGTAGAGGCGAAAGCAAGCCGTTCTGTTATTGACCACGTTAGTATGGACGGACGGAAGGGAGGGCTTCAGGGACAGCGTCCGTGACTCCAGCAAGAGAAGGATTCTTACCGTCACGTTCCACCAGTTGGGCATGACGCCGCCGACACCATCTTCGAGGCTCGTGCCGGCGGGGATAGCAAACGAAGCCAGGTACACAAGCATCAGCACGCCTCCCTTCTTCCCCTCGGCAGCTCTGTCTTTGACAGTGATGCCCTTGACGGCATTCGACGAGGGCACGCCTCCGTACGAGTGTGCGACCAAAACGACCTCGTTTCCGAAGTTGATGAGTCTCTCCAGTTCCCCGCGGACGCTCTCCGTGTCCTCCCACATACCCACATTCAGATCGACGTTGCCGACCGACGTTAGAGTTGTTGCCGAAGTGGAGTATCCGCGGTCCCCGAGTTCCTTACGGATCGTGTCAAAGGCCCACGGGCCGTGCCAAGCTCCGGGGGTGAACCATCGTGGGCAGAGACTCTTTCAGTGGTTGGGCCATGGCGATGCAGGTCAAGGCGAGGAGAGTAATCATGTGCATCTTGGGATTGGATGCGGGGGAGGCGCTTGGGGCTGACTTGTGAATGGCGAGGGACGAATGCCCGAGCTACGGAATTTTCCGGCGTGCTAGGAAGATGTGGCTTGGCAATCCCAGCTGCGTAACCTGATGTGAGATGGTACGAGACGCCTTCCAAGGAACCATAAGAATCGGACCAGGAGCTGTAAGGCTAGTCATGACGATCCCAATGTTTTGACTGCGCCAATACCGAGCGCCATTTAGCGTTCCCAGCACTTCTTTCAGTCCACGAGGTACTTGCTGTCCGTCATATTGAACAGGTAGAAAGAAGCTTGAGCGTCGTCGAGCTATGCTCCTTGCTTTGATCCACGACTACACATCTAAAAACCTCAGTCCTGTTTTTTTTTTATCTTCAACGCAAACTGGGCAATGGAGAGTTCGCCATGTTCATGACTAGTTGCAGGTTCCTATCGATGTCAAAGTAGCTCCCTGATCTATGCCTCGAATGTTGCATTACCGCTGCTACGGAGCCTCAAGCCGCGAGTTCGGTCTTGGCTACATCCGGTTTGCAGCTCAGCCCTCCTAACCCAGAGTTCAACCTCCCTGAATTGCTTAACCTCGCTTAAAGTTCAACCCCCCTGAATGAAGGTCATGACAAGCAATGAGTTTTTATATAGTATCTGCACAGTGCGAGCTATACTATATCTAGACTCCCTATGGACCTTAGGGCTCTAGGCTTAAAGTGCTAATATACTTTCTCTAAGATATATATACTAGGCATATACTAAGCATATACTAGAGTTAGGGTTGGGGTTAGGATATGCTTTATATATATAAGGCATATACTAAGGTAGGTCTCTAAAACTTACTCTAAAGCTCTAAGTCTTAGACTCTCCTACCTACCTAAGAGATATATACATTGCATATGCGGGGCATATCTCCTACTTAGTATAGTAGGTCCCTAAAACTTACTTTAAAGCCCTAGATCTTAGACGCTTTACCTCTAGGGTATATGATTTGCATATATATAACTCAGCACTATAGAAATTATATAACCCTTTATTATATATCCTTATACATGCAAAGCCTTCTATTTAGGGGGGTTAAACTTTAAGCGAGGTTAAACGATTGCCGGGGGTTTGAACTCTGGGTTAGAGAGGCTGAACTTTAAACTCGGCTGAGGTACATCCAAGAAAGCAGGAGAACCTACCGGTACTCAAGTGTCCGAGCACTGCAACGCAACGGCTCCCGGGGAAAGCACAGGTTCGTTAGAAACCCGAACTCCTGCGAGTCATTCTTTGTAACCTCGTTGTTCACTACTTGGCTGTGAAGGGAAGCATGTGGAGTGGATCGATTTATTGCTTAACGGCCCCGCTGCCGTATGCGATGTGCGACTCGTAACACCTTGCCGACTCGAAAGAAGACATTGAAAGCTGTGAAAGGAGGTCTAGGCCGCTGCAGTGTCTCAGCCTTGTGGAGCGCGCTGAATCGCGATGAGGTGAATCGAGCCCCTGTCGCATTTCTATGTTCAGGCAGAGCTTTCACGTGATGGCCTTTCACATAATGGCAGGATATATGCTCTTTGCGTCGCCATTCGACGCAGTTGCGCAAAGGCAAAGGAGTCGGCCAAGAGCGTTTTATCTTTCTTTCATTTCAAGGACGCTTTGAACCAGCGAAACTATGTCTCTCCCGGATCCGCCTCCTGACCTGGACCTCAGCGAGTCCAGGATTCCCGAGTTTCAGGGTGTTCTGATATCGACGTGGATACTCGCCGTCATCGCTGTCATGCTACGAGTTGCGGCGCATCGACTAAAGGGCAATCCATTGTGGATTGAGGACTACTTGGTAAGTCTTCCTATCAGTATGTGATGGATAACGAAGCTGACTCTGAAAACACCAGGTCTTCGTCTCACTGGTAAGCACCACCATCAGCTGGGCTGAGATAGAGACAAATGAATCCCATGTCTCTCTCCATGGCCATCTCAAAGGAAGACATCTAGGGCTGCGTGTGCTAATCAGAACTCATGGCAGATTGCTGCGACCGTCCACGTGTTCGTATCTGTTGGTTACAGTAAGTACACCCCGTTGCTGCCCGATCAGTGCCAAAGTCATCAAAACGACCCCTGAGTTCGGCGTGCTGATAAAAACCCTCGCCGCGTAACAGTGGCACCTCATGGAACCGGCATGCACGTATGGGCCGCGCCACCAGACGGGAGCAAGGCATGGGCTAAAGGCCTCTTCATCTCCGAGATTGTTTACACAATCACATTGGCCACGGTGAAGTGGTCGACGCTGGCCTTTTACTGGCGAATCTTCAGTGCCAACAACAGCATCAAGATTCCGATATGGACTTTGGCCGGCATTGTCACGGCTTGGGCCATTGCAGTAGTGCGTTCCCTCCCTGATGCCCTCATTCCATACTGCAAGACTATGATGGTCGATGACTCAGATTCAGTCCCGAGGAATCCGTTCTCGATGCTGACAAACCGTAGCTAATCGTAACCTTCCTCCAATGCCAACCCCTATCCAGCTTCTGGATGCGCTTCGACCCGGTCAACCCCTCTATCCCCGGCGAATTCACCTGCGACGTCGATCTCAACTCCTTCTTCAACGGCAACTCCATCCCAAACATCATAACCGACGGCCTCGTAGTCCTGCTCCCGGCCCCTTACATCCTCAAACTTCAACTCTCGACAGCCCACAAGCTAGCCATAACAGGCATCTTCTCCCTCGGCATCTTCGTCACCGTAATCTCCATAGTTCGTCTGACCAACGTTCTCGACGTGGACCTCGCCTCGCCAGACGTAACGTGGAACCTCGTCATTGCCATAATCTGGACGAACACGGAGGCCAATTGCGCCATCATTGCGTGCTGTCTGCCGTCTCTGAGACCGATATTGAACCTCGCCATGCGCGGGAAGATCAGGTCTACGGACGCGTCGAAGGGGGAAAACCTCGGGTCGACGGGTGATCGGGGCCTGTCGCGGGGTCAGTCGAGGTCTAGACTTGCCCAGGGAAGTTATGGTGCGTCGGAGAGTCATGCGGCTACTTTGAAGGGCGGGCTACGAGTTGACGACGAGAGACCGTTTGTGAGGCTGGAGGACCAGGTTTCGTGTACTTATACTGATGATTCTGGGAGCGTTCATGAGCTGGCTGACTTGCCGAGGGGCGGAGATATCGTGGTCACGAAATGCTTCCAGGTTCAGAGCTCGGCGAAGATGGTGGATGATCGGATATGAGCATTATGGGTAATGAATCTTGATGTATGTGGGGGGGGGGCTATTAAATTAAATTGTTCGAGTCGGAAAGACCGCACGACTTGTGATGCGCAACAGACAGACGATAAACCTCACGGCAGGGCTACCAAGCAAGCAAGTCAAAACGTCGATATTCCTCTCCTAAGACGACTACGCACACCCTTCTCGGTTCATCAACTAGAAGAAGAAACCTCCCTGAAGACAGGATACTCATCTCCCACCGCAACATGAATAAGCCCAAACGTGACAAAACTCTCCGCGACCTCCGGCTCCAACGTTACAAACGCCAGCGCCGCATTCTTCTGCCTCGTACTAACCCTGAAACTCCCCGCCGGCAACCGCACAACCTTCTCGCCCAACTCAACTGTCACCCTGTTCCTAACCAGTCCCTCGTACCACTCGTCCTCCAGCGTGGAGGACGTGACGTTGAACACCTCGACGGACCCGACGTACGCGTAGGGAAGCGTCTCTATCTCGAGGCCCTGGAGCTCTAGACGCTCGGCAATGTCGGCGCGGTTACGGGGGATGATGTAGGCTTCCGGCCGCGAACGCGTGAGGTTTGCGGTGGCGGGGGAGGAGGAGAGGAATTCGACGGGGACTTCTACTATGGAGCCGTTCCGGGTGTCGACCATTGTGAAGGTGCGGTTTGTGCTCTCCTGGTAGTCTGACAGGATGATGTCTTCGTTGCCGTTGATGAAGTCTTCAATGCTGTCTTCGATGGTCGCGAGGACGTCGTCAGCGTTGTCACGCGCAATGTCGAGGATGGCTTGTAGCATCGTCAACGCGGCAGCGGTGCGGCGCTGGAAGTGCTGGTCTGCTAGGCGGATGCCGCGCAGCTCACATAGAATGGCGACTGCTTGGGTCAGGCCGTAGGCGTTTCGGCCGCTGGTGGGACTGGTGACGGCCTCCTCGAAGACGATAGGGGCGCCGAGGGTGTCATTTGTCGGACCCGTGACGTAGGGATTCCATCGGAACCCAGCAGACTCTAGCCTTTCACCGACACCGGCGGAAAAAAGGTCCTCCGTGAGGTTGCGAATATCAGGGTGCGTGTTCAGATTACGGCCCGAAGCAATGAGGGCGTCCTGACCATGACGGTAGACGCCGCCGTAAACACGCGAAGCGGTATACTCATGCATGTCAATGACGACATGAGCGTTGAACTTGGAGACAAGCTTCTTGATATCGCGCGACTGCTGGCGGACGAGCTTGGTGTGCTCCCGATTCGGGTCAATATTCGTCGCAAGCTCGCGCTGGAAGTAAGCAACGCCATCGGGATTGTACCGCGGCAGCACGAGGATGTCAAGGCGTTCAAGGAGATGTGACGCCCATGTCTGGTTCGCATCCAGCCTGCCGAGAAGGGCGAGGATGCCCTGGTCGCCAGCGGGTTCGTTCCCGTGGATGGCGCCCTGGATGTAGACGCGCAGTTTGTCGGATGAGTTGGCGGCGGAGGCGTCCTGGGACGTGGAGAGAAAGAGGTAGGGGAAGGCGCGGCCTTCTTCGGAGAGGAAAGGGGCGACTTGGTAGTTCATCCAGGGGTTGTGCTCGGCGAGGCTGCGGATGAAGAAATCTGGGGAGGTCAGCAATGGCCGGAGAGCGAGTCATCAACAGAACCTACCGAGGGTGGCATCATCCGTAGGCCCTGCGGTGCCGTTTGCGAAGCCATCCGGGATGGTCTCAGGGTTGAGGAAAGCTGGCGAGAGAAGCTCAATGTCGACGTCCTCGTAATTCTTCGAAACGGCGTCGTTATCTTTCTGAACGGGGGCATGATTCCAGCCCAGCTGAACCTGAGCTGTTGCGCCCTGGAGGCAGAGCAGCAAGGCTTGCAGGCCAATGGGGGAATTACTTGAGCGCATCTTGAAGTCGGGGAGTGAAGAAGATGGAGGAGATACTAGTGAGAAGACCACTGGCTACCAGAGACAACAGCCAGCACCAACCTCCCAAGAGAGACTTTTATACATATCGCCAACCTCGTCCATCCCCCGCAATAGCACCTCATAACCGAGGAAAAGTCTCTCCAACGCGATCAACACCCTATCTCCTCCCCCTCTGATCGACATGATCGCACCTCTCCCCGACATCGCGTCATCTCCACACCCAGCAGCCAAGCTTGCTCTTCCATGCCACCAAGGAAAGACACGCACCAACTCGAGAGACATGCAAAACCCCAGGCGGAAGAAGAGCTGATGAACACTAGAACAAAGGGCACAATGGCGATCAGAGCCTCAGACATGCGAGAAGGCAGCGAGCTAAACCTCAGTTCGGCAGGTGAGACAGGGCGACATGCGCTGGTCCTGACCGCCGAGAGCGCCGGACAATCACGAATCGTGGTATCGAGGGTGGAGTGCGAGGTGGTTCGACGAGGCGGAGTGACGGACTGGTCAATTAGTGGACTGAAGCACGGGACGCGGGGTCATGTCCGATAGCATAAAGCTGCGCGTATCTTGCCAAGATCGCCTGTAGCGTCCACAGTCAGTCAGGCGATGCGTGCTCAACGGGCTCCCGATGCGGCCAAGAACTGACGCCGGTAGACGGGGGAGTGTTACATCACCACACATGGCAGGCAAGATGATCGGCGGTCCTGTGAGGGGCTTCGCTGTTGTCCGGCGTCGTGTCAATTCGCCGGCGGAGAATATTGTCTCACTGGCACATGTGAGCTGTTGGATCTGTTAAATCAAAACACGGCATCTCACGCTGATCTTTCCATGATCGGGACGGTCGTGGTTTGGTATCTTTTCTTATTCGAGTGACGCCCTTCTCTTTTGGGCCTGGTATCTTTTTTCAGTTCATGCTTCATGTCTCGTGTCTTCCTCTAGAGCTTCGCCTGGGCGGGGTTCTTGATCTCGACGATCAGCTTGCCCGTGTTGATGCCGTTGTACAGGTCTACGAGGGCCTGCTCGGCGACCTTGAGGCCTCCTTGCACAATCGTGTCCTTGCGCTTGAGCTTGCCCTCGTCAAGCCACTGCGCGAGCTCCTTGCGCGCCTGGGGGAACTCCTTGGCGTAGTCGAGGACGATGAAGCCCTGCATCTTGATGCGCATGGTGATGATCTGGGTGTAGTTCTGGACCGTCTGTTAGCGTTTGACTCGGAAAAGACGGCATCATGAGACACGGCTTACCCTGGGACCCGACGGGGTGGACGTGTTGTACTGGCTGATGGCACCGCAGATGACGAAGCGGGCGTGCTCCTTGGCGCGGTCGAGGGCAGCCTCGAGGACGGCACCGCCGACGTTGTCAAAGTAGACGTCGACAAAGTTGGGGGTGGCCTCCTTGAACTTCTTGCGGAATTCGGGGTCCTTGTAGTTGATGGCAACGTCGAAGCCCAGCTCCTCCGTTAGCCACTTGCACTTGTCGTCGGAGCCGGCGATGCCAATGACGTGGGCGCCGCGAATCTTGGCCAGCTGACCGGCGATGCTGCCGGTGGCGCCCGCGGCGCCGGAGACAACGACGGTGTCGCCAGCCTTGGGCTCGCCGATGCGGAGCATACCGAAGTAGGCGGTCAGTCCTGTGGTGCCGAGAACGGAAAGGTAGTCCGTGGGGTGAGAGATGGGAGGGTAGGCGGCGGCGGGCTGAATGGCTGCCGGGGGCAGGACGGCGTGCTCGGCCCAGCCGGCGTAGGTAGGGATAATATCACCGGCAGAGGCCTTGTCGGACTTGGAGGCGAGGATACGGGAGACGGCGGCACCGCGCATGGTCTCGCCAATCTGAACGGGAGGGAGGTAGGAACGCTTGTCTGAGGGGAGGCAAGGTTAGCGGTCGAAGGATCAAGCAGTGAGGAACGCCCAGAACACACCATTCAACCAGCCACGCATGGCGGGGTCGAGGCTGAGGTAGAGGTTCTCAACGAGGACCTCGCCATCCTTGAGGTCCTCCTCGCGGGGGATGGGTTGCTTCTCGGCCTTGAAGGTCTGGCCGGGGATGATGTCGGCCTTGGGCCTCTCGGCGAGGACGATGCGCAGGCTCTCGGACATGATGTGCTGGTGATGTGACGGTGACGGTGTTGTGGGTGTTGTAGATGGTGTTGCATTCAAGGAGGAAGAACTGTTCGTGTCGTCGTTACGTCGTGTTTTGTATGTTCGTAAACCAGGATCTGAACCGAATGCCCCTCATCAGAACGACCGCCCGAGGAAAGCTTGTCTTAAGTACGGCCACGTCCATGTCCCCATCCTGAGACGGAGACCGGTGGAGAGAGTCTCGGAGGCGGCACCGCCAGACGTGTGGTGCCAAACCCAACGCGGCGAATGCGCCGGGGCGCTAGGGCATCAAGGGGGCATGAAACCGAGACTCCGCGCTCGGGGGCTGGGCCGGATAGGGGTCTTCATCGCGGGGTGACGCCATGCCGAGGTTCGAGTTGTCGGGGGGTCCGAAAGGAGTTGATGAGAATAGAAGGATTCCCGATGGAGAACAGGAGGATGGAGATGGGTCGATTGGGAGAAGAGAATTGGGAATCCATGTGGTTGATGTTGGGCAGGAGTTACGCGATGCAGGCAGCGGCTCAAATCTTTATTTTTGCCAGGCGCTCATCCAACAGTGCTGCTGTCCAGCGTCCAGGGGGTGCTGCCGTGTTACCGGCCGGAGAGGGATGGGTAAGTGGGCAGGCGGCAGGCGGCAGGCGGCAGGCGGGGTTGCGTTAGGTAAGGCACCTTGAGAGGGGGCCTACCTCACTGTAGGAGGGGAGCGTAGTGGGGTCAGCACCTAATCGGGCCAACAAACTGCCCGAGTTCTGGCCCTCCAGGGGAGTCTCCCCCTGACAAACTCCCGTTGTCTACCCCTCCCCCGCATGACAGGCCGAGGTCGCTATTTTTGGCCCGGAAGCGATCCAAGGCAGCCAAGGATTCTTTGCACAAGAGCCCTTCCAAGTCTAGCATTGGATCCAGAAAGGCCATGACGGGGGTATTTTGTAACCTTTGAAGATTATCAGAAATACTAGAGATATTGAAGACTCGACTTCCATGTTACGTAAGCTCTTAGTCTCATGACATTGTCCCATCAGCCGCCTATCTAAGAAGTGTCAAGAAACCCCTGGGAAATCACGCTATTCTCTAATTTCAAGTATATAGATTGCCTTCTCTCAACCACAGTAACAGCCATCACTCGGCCGGCCAGAAGAACCATGCAAAAATGAGCACCAACTTCAATCCAGCCGCCGCCCACAACGCCCCAGCAATGCCAATCTCGCTCCCCGCAAAGAGCCCACCAGCGACAGCACCACCCAGCAGCAACAGCGGCGCCGCAACGCGCCTGTTCCTCTCAACATTATCGGCCGTGAATAGGCGCGCATCGCCAAACAGATCCGTGTAGATACTCGTCAGCACAACGCTCGTCAGCGAATTGTGCTCGAGCGCGCGACTCGTGACAGCCTGTCCGCAGCTCTGGAAGGCCACGAGGGCAATGGGCACGAGGACGTCCCATGACAGGTCGTCGGTTGACCTCTTCTTCGGACCGACGGTGATGATGACGGCGGCTACGAGGAGGAGGGTCAGCTGGGCGGCGAAGGAGGCGCAGAGGACCCAGCGACGGCGGGCCGAAAAGGCGCGGTGGAAGCGAGAGAAGACGAGGGAGCCGAGGCAGAAGGCGGCCAGGGAGACGGAGGACTTGATCCAGCGGGTTGAGGCGCGGGGGTCGGCGAGGCCGAGGCCGATGTAGATTGTGTTGCCGGTCTGCATGGAGACGAAGGAGCCCCAGATCTGGTTGGAGGCGCTGTCGAGGAGGCCCGTTATAATGTAGCAGGCGAGGAGGACGAGGTCGGTGTGCTTGCGGCTGACGGAGGTATTGAGGTGGGATTTGAGGCGGGGGGAGGAGGCGGACGGGGAAGAGGGCGTGCCCAGGAGGGGCTCCTGCTCGGGATCTGGCATGCTGAATGAAGTGTTGTCTTGTCGTCTCGACTCGTGATGTTCGTGATCTCTTGGGGGGGATATCGAAGAAGTTGATCCGGCAAGTAGGTGAAGCGAGAAGACAGGAGGCAGCGACACGCCCGGTGAACAGATGGCAGAAAATGCCAATTGACCTTCTGACAAAGAATAAAGGAAACCCGGCAAGCAAGGCAGTTCGAGTCTGCTTGGCCGACGATGCGCCGAGTTGGGATTGTGCCGGTGCCGATTGAAAGACTATAAGCAGTGAAGAAAGTTCAACGCGCTGGGCACTTGGCAGCCTTGTGATGCCTTTGTTGGAGGACACTTGGAGACCTAGAAACTGGTCGCGTCGTCAGCGCCGAGTGGTCGACCGTGCCGAATGACGTCGTCTCAACAGGAAAGCAAAGTCAATTCAGAGCTCTCAGTGGCCAGCCAGTGCTGTCCACTGAGGATAGCCCCCACTAAGCATCCTAGGCTCCCTGTATCCTCCTTGTAGCCCCCTGTGGCCCGCTGCACAACTCGCTGAGGCTCCCTGAGACTTCCCAACAAGCCCCACTTGAGCTCGGTTGCGGAGCTCCACTGGCAACGCGTTGCGTTCGTCAGACCCGGCAGGTACGTACCGATTAAAGCTGACCTCGAATGTCATCACCACCACTTCCAAGCACCAACAGGACCTCTCCCATCCACACCACCACCACTACCGCCTCCTCCTCAGGCACTGCACAGCAAACACCGAGCCATGCCTTTTCCGAGCAGCCAAATCACCATAGCTCCCTCCCCCAAGCTCTTTCGGTACCCCCGGCATTTACGTTGATAGACTCGCGTCATGATGTGATGGATGGCATTGTCACATCGGCTGCCCATGGCTTGGTTGCCTTAAATACGCCAGCTTCACCCCCAAGCACACCATGCCTCTTGGAGCTACCTAGGTCATTTCACTCATCTCATTCCCCATCATTCTTCTGCTCCAATCTACCCCAGCATGAAGCTCTCTTCTCTGGCAGTCGCGAGTCTCGCCGGCCTCGCCATCGCGGCCCCCCACCGCGACAGCCCCCGTCAGCGCCTCCTCAACGGCCTTGACCTGGCCCCCAAGCACGGCGGCGAAGGCGGCCCCCGCAAGGTCAAGAACCCCTACACCCCAGGCTACAAAGACCCCTACGACCGCGCCGTCGACTCGGAGGGCGATGATCTCGATCCCCTGCCGTACCGCAACGGCCTCGGCGCCTCCGTCCTGGGCCCTTGGAACAAGGACCGCTCGCGCCAGAACCCCGACCTCGTGCGCCCGCCGTCGACCGACCACGGCGCCTTGAAAAACATGCGCTGGTCCTTCGCTGACTCGCACATCCGCATCGAAGAGGGCGGCTGGACGCGTCAGACCACCGTCCGCGAGCTCCCCACGAGCGTCGAGCTCGCCGGCGTGAACATGCGTCTCGACCACGGCGCCATCCGCGAGCTGCACTGGCACAAGGAAGCCGAGTGGGCTTATGTGCTCGAGGGCAAAGTCCGCGTCACGGCCCTTGACTACGAGGGCGGCAACTTCGTAGCCGACCTCGAAAAGGGCGACTTGTGGAACTTCCCCAGCGGCATCCCTCACTCTCTGCAAGGTCTCGACCCGAACGGCACCGAGTTCCTCCTCATCTTTGATGACGGCAACTTCTCAGAGGAATCCACCTTCATCCTGACCGACTGGCTCGCTCACACTCCCAAATCCGTCATCGCCGAGAACTTCAACCTCCGCCCCGAGGTCTTCGACCACCTGCCCAAGTCGGAAAAGTACATCTTCCAAGGCCGCGAGCCGGGCTCCATCGAAGACGAGCGGCCAAAGGGGAAGAACGTCAAGCAGTCCCGCTTCAACTTTACGCACAAGCTGCTCGCGCAGGAGCCCGTCGTCACGTCCGGCGGGCAGGTTCGCATCGCCGACTCGAAGAACTTCCCCATTTCCAAGACCGTTGCGGCCGCGCATCTCCTTATCCAGCCTGGCGCGCTGCGCGAGATGCACTGGCATCCGAATGCCGATGAGTGGTCCTTTTTCATCCGGGGCCGGGCGCGCGTGACCGTCTTTGCGGCGGAGGGCATGGCGAGGACGTTTGACTATGGGCCTGGAGATGTGGGTATTGTGCCTAAGAATATGGGGCATTTTGTTGAGAATATCGGAGATGAGGAGATTGAGATGCTGGAGATTTTCAGGGCGGATGAGTTTAGGGACTTTTCGCTGTTCCAGTGGCTTGGGGAGACGCCGAAGAAGCTGGTCGTTGATCATTTGTTTGCGGATGATGAGGAGAACGCCAAGAAGTTCTTGGAGAGCATTGAGGATCCTGAGGAGGATCCTATCAAGAAGTTTGGGGATCAAGAGGAGGATGAGGTGTCTGGCGAGCTGTGAGGCGATGAGCGGGACTTGGCCATGTTGCTCGATGTAATGAGACTTACGAACATGTTTGATGCTATGCTGTTCACGTTCAATACCTGATAGATCCGACCGAACTATATGCAAACGCCTTACAAGTCGAGTTGATTGCAGACTGCGTCGGTGGCCTGTGATGAGACGTGTACGTCTTGAGATGAAGCCAACATTGGTCACCTGCATGATGATACGGAGCTCGAGAGTTCAGCTTCCAGTACTCTTTCATATTTTGTTACTGTGGCACAAATCCATTCAGGAAGACTAGATATTGCGTTGCTCATCTCCCAAACACTATTTTCACATTACCCTCCAGTGGCCCGCATAACTTCTAGTTGAGCTCATGGTCCAGCTTGATAGCCTTCGACTTGCCGGCGTCGATGACAACCGCCGGATCGTCGGGCTCGCCTTTTCGCGACACCTCATTGCCATTCTTCGTCGTGATGGAAGTTCTGCGATTGTTAGACAAGAAGCACCAACAGACACCAGAGTAACTTACTCCTCGCCCTTGACATCAAGCACCTTGCCCTCAGGCTGGCCACCGCCCCAGTTCCACGAAACGGTGTCGCCCTTCTTGGGGCCATCCTTCGTCTTGCTGCCGCCGTTGGACTTGTTCTTCTTGCCGCCGTCCTCTTCCTCACCATTGTCGTCGCCTTCATCTTCGACGTACTCCTCGTCGCCCTCTTCCTCATCGTCCTTGTCCTCCTTTTCTTCCTTCTTGGCCTTGCCGTTCGTAGAGGATCCCTTGCCCTGCCGTGTCTCGCGCTTCTTGTTCGCGCCGTTCTGAGCACCGGTCTTCTTGCGCTTGTCGCCTGCCTTGGCATCTCCGTTCTCCTTCTCGTCTTCTTCGTCGTCCTTTTCCTCTTCAGCGTCGTCATCAACCTCCTCCACCTCGGCATCCTCATCAGCATCCTCCACTTCGTCCTCCTGCTTCTCACCGCCGCCATCGCGCCCCTCGGCCTTGAGGAAATCATGTCCCCAATTCTTCAGCGAAGCATACGACTTGGTCTTCTTCACCTCCTCATCGGTCTTCTCCTCGTTCCCCTTGGACTCCTGCGCCAGATGCCGCTTGCTGTCACCACCCGTCAGCTCCCCTTTCCTTCATCTTCGGCACTACGGGCAAACCTACCAGTAAGCGACGACCTTGCGCATGTGCTCCACCTGCTCATCCGTGTAATTGTCCTCCTTCCTGTCAGGGTTCGCCTTGAGGATCTCGACAATCTTGCGCCCGCTGTCGTGGCCCACCGTCTCGCCGTCGCCGTCGTCCTTGGGCCAGCCGGCGCTGTTGGCGTCGTCGGACTTGAGCCAGGACTCGAGGTCCGAGGCCGTCATGTTGACGAGGGAGTTGAACTCTGAGATGACTTCTTCCTTGGGCTTGACCATTTTGCTTTGGGGGATGATTTTATGTAATTGTATGTGGAATTGGGCGGTCGGACCTGTAACGTGTGAGAGATTGGTGGATATGGCGTGATGGATTTGAGATGAGAGAGAAAAACAGAGCAGAAGATGGACATCAGTTCAATGGCCACCAGTTTAATGCTCCCAGGCCAAAGCCGTCTGACAACTCCCACAGCAAACTGCGCGCGTCGGTTGCGGCGCCGTCGACCGGACGCGATCATGACGGCGTCATTGTGTCTCGGCGGGGAGTCGTGTCGTCATGGTGTGCCCCTGCATAAGTGGCTTGCGGATCGTGATGGATCGCGGGGTCTAGCGAAGCGTCTTTGTGGGATGTGAGGTTTATGCGTTGGTTTCCGGTCTGGGCTTTGGCCTGGAGCTCAGGCTAACCGGGAGCTTGAGCTTTGGAATGGGTGCTGGGGGGAGCTTAAACTGAGGAATGGATGCTTGGATCCAGGTTCATCCCATGGACAGGTCTCACCTGTGACGCATCCATCGTGAGTGGCATTCATCTGTGTCCGAGATTCGATTACCACTATCCATTACATTTATGGCACAGGTACAGCCGAGAGTTAGTATGCGCGGCTTTCTACTTCACAACGCTCCTCAATCGAATTGGCAATCCGTCTGGTCGTTCTTGATGACATCGTCGAGGTTCGACCCGAGCAAACCAGCCCTGTCGATCCAGGCCTGCATCGCGTTAGCACCATCTCCCAGCCTCCAGGTCTTCCAGGGATAGATCTACTCACGTCCAGAACATCGTCCTCGACCTGCCGCTCCCTGCTCAGGATGAACAGCGTCGTAAAGTTGTTCGACTGCACGATGGCAAAGTCGCCCGTGTAATCTAACCCCCGTCAGCACTCCGTCACGTTTCCCTCGGGACTCCAAAACGTACCCTGCACGATGTAGTTCGGCCCCGCGCAATCCGGCCCAGGCTGCCCAGGGAACTGAACGCGGAACACAGCCTTGGCGCCGTATCCCGGATCCGCAGGCGCCGCGAAGCCGAGAATGTTGACGGGACGGCCCTCGGCCTCGCACGTGTTGTTGACCTGGACGGTGCCGTTGTCGTTGAGTGCGTACTCGGCGCTGATGCACTTGCAGCCCGCGGTGAAGGGGGCAAGGGTGCCGGCGACCTGGTACCAGCGGCCGAGGTAGGAGTCGAGGGTGAAGCCGATGTCGCCGGTGGGATAGTAGCACTGGCCGTCCCAGAGGGAGGGGACGACGTTGGGGGCTGGGGCGGAGGTTTCGTTCTGGCACGAGGCGAGGGCTGCTGCGGCCAGGGGGAGGAGGGCAAAGGAGCGCATGGTGTTGTGTGGTGTTGTGTGGGTGGGTGAAGTATTTGGTGGTGAGTCTGATGATAACTTTTAAGGCGGATGGTGAATATGCTGAACTGGTCTCTGCTACTGCTATGCTATCACCAACATCCCAATTGAGAAGCAGCCTACTTATATGATATCAATTAGTAAACTATCTCACGAACACCTCACTATGATCATGCCAATTAAGCTCGCACACTTGGGAACACCGAGGTGCGAGCCAAAGGCTGGCAACCTGGCATTCGGTAAAGACATAACAAAGTGGTGACGACATACGGTCTTCATCGGGAAAGGGTGTCGCCCTGCCAAGTCGGCAGCGCGAGGGTGATCGGCGCCAGTGCCAGGGCGCGCTTTGCCGGCTTTGGGGGATTGTCCGGGGCCGATCGTGGCCTGCTTTCGGGGGCGGCGATCGGGGTTAGTAGGAGGATCAGTGGTTCTGGGGTTCTGGGGTTCTGGGGTTCTGCATGAATTGCCGGTATTTGGTTCATGTTGGAAGGTTTTCCATCTGCAAGTTCAATTCCCATGTTGGTGCTTGCAACGGCTGGGTTCGAGCTGTGTGGGAGGATGAATCGGCGGTGAAAAATAATTGGGCTGGCTCCTTTGCATGTCTATGTCTAGGTAAGATTGTTTCCAGTGTTGCATCTGGGAGACATCCCCTGTTGGACATCCCTTGCTGGACATCCCCTGTAAGGCCATGGTTGAGACATTGAACACTTTGACCAAGACTCAAATCCGCCTGTCAAACCAGCCTTTGGCCCGCCACATGGCAGCTTCAAGAACAAGCTTCATTAACCACCAATCTGTGTCATCCATCTTGCCAGCCAGAGTTGACCCCGCCATGTGACCGGCGCCCCGCCCCTGGGTTATCCCCCTTTCGGGAGAGACCCTTACGACCCCCTCCACCCCTCCACGGAGACCTTCACGCTTGGTCAGGGAAAAGATATCCGACCTTGCCGTCGCGAACACATCAAAAGACCTCACACGGCACTTTTACCCATGGTCTGATCCAGGTCCAAATCTCGAACATCGTCTCAAAGGTCATCTCAGCATCATTCCAAAGCTCATCTCAGCATCATTCCGGTCATCTTAGGATCATCCCAAAGCTCATCTCAGTATCATCTCAGAGCTCAAACTAAAAGTCCACCTGACAGTCAAATTCACCACCCAGTACAATCAACACCCACTCACAACACCACCCCCATGTCTCAAGACCAGCCCATCGCCGGCCGCGGCATCCTCTACGTCAACTCCAAAATCGCCCGTCCCGACCTCATGAACGAAGAGCAGTACATGAACTGGTACGACAACGACCACATCGCCGAGATCATCGAGACGAGCGCCATGAAGACCGCCTTCCGCTACAAGGACGTCGATCCCGACGCCGAAACCCCCTTCCTCGCCATGTACCCCATGGACGACATCGGCTTCACCCAGACCGACGAGTTCAAGAACATCCGCGTCCACAGCGAGCTGCTCCCCGGCGGCGGGCCCATCTACGACCTCGCCGATCTCGACGTGCGATACTACAACCTCGTACAGGTGTACGACCCGACAAACAAGGGGCCAGGTGCGTTTTCCTTCAGTCGAGAAGACGCAGAATGCAGCTGACCATTGACTCGGGAAAAAAAAAGGCCACACGAAAACCATTCTCTCCGCCCAGGTCGAGCTCGGCCCCGACGTTTCTCCCGAGGAATTTGACAGGTGGTATCGCGAAGAGGTAACGTACTACATGACTCGGAGTCTAAGTCTTGGCAGCACAACTCCATTTTTGTAAGCAGCGCATCCCGCTGACGAACACGACATAGCATCTGGAGAAAATGGCTCAGGTGGACGGCTTCCTGCGCGCGACGCGCTTCAAGCTCGCTTTTGCGCGGTCGAACGCGCAGTCGAGGGCGCTCAAGGGGCTGGCGGCCGAAGGAGAGGAGGCGCCGCGGCCGCCGACGTGGCTTGCGCTGCACGAGTATTCGGGGGATTTGGACATGCAGAACATGCTGGAGATGACGGATAGCGAGTGGGCGAGGAAGGTTATTTCCGGGTTGAAGGTTGCGAAGATGCCTGTGTATGGGATTGTCGTTGCGCACGGGAAGAAGGATTGGTTTCATGGGGTGGAGGTGTGAGTGAGACGGACGATTTCACTCTTGGGGTCTATGAGAGGACCTTTCCAATTTGATGCTATCACCGGTCAGAACATGATTCTACGAGCTTATAACGGACCTAATTGCACTTGGTTCGGCTTCAGGTGCGTCCATGGAGTGTGAAAAGGGGGGAAACAATTGTCCAGCATCTTCACATGCTGCGTCACCTTGCAAGGCATCTTGTGATATCATCGTTGCGCCCCTGCCCTTTATCGTTGGTCGAGATATCTGCGAATTGCCGGAAGTCATGGGAGTCATAACAGCCTCACTTACGCTCGATCCTTGGACCAGTCGGTGACTTTACATATCGTACTACCACCTCAGCTGAGGGGTAAGAGGCTCGTCGGCAGGATGCCACCCGTGACATTGATGCAGCGCGGCCGTTCAATCACAAACCACCGGGGCGCAGTATTGCTGATCCTACGGTCGTATTGGGCCAATTGGTGTCACTTGCGAGAACTGACTTCCGAAGTCTGTTTTCACATTTCTTTTTCATTGAGACCGGTGAAAAGATTGCTTCAGCAGCACGTCAGCCTGATCACAGCTTCCCAGATCTCGACCATAGAAAACATCTACACCGACTGTTCAAATCTTGTCCCTCATCCACGACGATTGCTCAAACGAAAGGCAGGGCCGAGCTGGGTTCACGCAAAGAAAGCAGTCATCGCCACGATGCAGCGTCCACACGCAACCGCGCTCTTCGCCTGGATCTACATGGCTTTCCTCATCCAGGCCGAGGAATATACCCAGGAGACTAGTGCAGTAAGCACCACTCATCTCAGTTCCTCCCCTCTCAAGTTGACCTCTAGAGTGTGAGGCTCTCGAGAAAGCTCTTCCCGGCAAAGTAGCCTACCCCGAGACAGAAGCCTACGACCTCTCCAACACGTTCTGGTCTCAACGTCAATCCGCCGTCAAACCTTCCTGCTTCCTCCTTCCCAACTCAACCGCAGACGTCTCCACCGGCATCAACATCCTCACGTCACTGAAAACCCAATTCTCCGTCAAAAGCGGCGGCCACACCCCCTTTCAAGGCGGCTCCAACGTCCAAGACGGCGTCACCATCAGCCTCGAAGCCCTGAACGCCGTCACCGTCAGCCCAGATCGCAAGACCGTCTCCATCGAACCGGGTAACCGCTGGATCGACGTCGCGAGGAAACTCGACCCCCTCGGTCTAGCAGTCGTAGGTGGCCGCGTACCAGAGGTCGGCGTGTCGGGTCTGCTTCTCGGCGGCGGCATCTCGTTCCTCTCAGGTCAGCACGGCTGGGGGTGCGACAACGTGCGGAACTACGAGGTCGTCCTCGCATCCGGTGAGGTCGTCGACGCGAACCCCAAGCAGAATGAGGACCTGTACTGGGCGCTCCGCGGTGGTGGCGGGTCGAGCTTCGGCATTGTCACGCGGTTTGACGTTGATGGTTACGATCAGGGGGATGTCTGGGCGAGGGCGCTCATCTGGCCTGGTACGGCGAGCGGCGCGGTGCTGTCTGAATTTGCTCTGGTTGAGACGGATGTTCTGCCTCTGGACAGGGATGCGCACATGTTTATCGTGCTGGCATATGCGCCTCAGTTTGGCGGGAGTATTGTCTTGTCGTCGCTCTATCACCTCACCCATGCGGCGACACAGGGGGCTGCGGATGGGGCTGTGCCGGATGTCTTTGAAGGGTTCGTTCGACTGCCGCGGCAGATGTCGAATGCGACGACAATCGCGCCCATCTCGACACATCTGGAGGCCATTTCTGATGCGTACGGCTTCCGGAAGACATGGTGGGATACGACGGTTTCGATCAAGGACGCCGGGGACTATATGCTTCTTCTGGACCAGCTGCCGAAATGGGATGAATACGTCAAAATCCTCCTGGCGGCAGCTGAGGAAGTTGGCGATACGATCGTTCCGCAGATGGCCCTTCAACCCATCTCGACGAATGTCCTCGAGGAGATGCAGAAGAATGGAGGCAATGCGCTTGGACTGGATGTGGACGACGGACCGCTGGTGTTGATTAGCATCATGGCGACTTGGTCGAGCAACAAGCTGGACTGCCTCGTTGAGAAGAAGTCGAGTGAGTTTATAGAGGATATCGATGCGACGGCTGAAGCACGGGGGCAGAGCAATGGGTTCAGGTACATGAATTACGCTGGCAAGACACAGGACGTGTTTGGGAGCTATGGCGAGGAGAACCACGAGAGGCTGAGGAAGGCGTCCCGGAAGTATGACCCGGAAGACTTGCTTCAAAACCTGTGGAAGGGCTATTTCAAGGTCAGATAGAGTGCATTCATGTCAATGAGGCAGCGAGGATGGTCCGACGAGGAGAGAGGGAGAGAAACCAGGAAAAGGACCCTCCCGCCTAATCTCAGGGGGTGGCGTGAGATTGGTGGCTGGAGATTGATGGCTGATGATTGCGCCACGGGCGGTGGCGCAGATTATGATTGTGATAGCGACAGGGACATGGCGAAAGAGGAAAGAAGAAAGCAAATTTCATGTCATCACCACTGCTCCAAATCATCAACAGAGCAAGGACCACGAATCAATCAGGCATCCTGCCCCAGGTCTTTCATCTCACCGAGTTCACATTCCTCGTGCTACACACTTTCGCCACGTTCCGCCAGCTTCGTAGCACGGGCCACAGCCAGAGCACACGTCTTCTCCAGATCACAGATCGCCGTGACATCACCACTCAGGCCTTCACTGTGGCATCGCATCACGACGCTGACAATCTCACCAAAGATTGCCCCATCTTCATCGCCTTCAACTCACTCACTCCTGATTCTCATAGCTCCCGATTGAATAAATCTGCTTCCGCGCGCTTCTCCACCACGCATGCGCAACACCTTCAAAACGTTCACAGCGCTTCCCACCTTCTCCATCCTCACCATGTCCCGGGTCACCCGAGCCAGCGCACGGCAAGCTGCTACCAGCACATCCAAGCCTGTCTCCCCTCTCAGCACCCAAGCCCGGCGAGCAAACATCAAGGCGGAGCCCGAAGACGAAAAGCCATCGAAGCGAAAGAGGACCGCCAAATCGCCTGCCAAGACAACCTCCAAGCGCATCAAGACAGAAGACGACGATGATGCGCCACCACAAACACCCGCCAAACGCGTAAAGGCGGACCCCTCGGAGGAAGACTCACCAGCCAAGCCCAAGGCCTCCCCATCAACAGCGTCACCCAACAACCTCCAGGCCAAAAAGCTCAAGGCCTTCGCCCAGTTCTCCGCCAAATCCCCCTTCCCAGACTTCGCCCACCCGACACCAGAGGAGGCCAAGCTCGCGCACCGCATCCTCTCCTCCCTCCACGGCGCCCGCACCCGCCCCGAAGCAGTCAAGGCTCCCACGTCGCGCGCCGGCTGCGGCGACTCGCCCTCCGTCCTCGACGCCCTCGTACGCACCATCCTCAGCCAGAACACGAGCGACGCCAACTCGACGCGCGCCAAGCGCAGCATGGACTCGGTCTACGGCGGCAGCGACGAGTGGGCTGCCATAGCCGAGGGCGGCACCTCGAAGCTGCAGGAGGCCATCAAGTGCGGCGGCCTCGCCGGCGTGAAGAGTAAGGTCATCGTTGGCATCCTGGAGCAGGTCAAGGAGAAGTACGGTTCTTACTCGCTCGATCACATGTTTAAGCAGAGCGATGAGGAGGCCATGCGGGAGCTCATCAGCTTTCAGGGCGTTGGGCCCAAGACGGCGAGCTGCGTGTTGCTGTTCTGTCTGAAGAGGGAGAGCTTCGCTGTTGATACGCATGTGTGGCGCATCACGGGCTTGTTGGGATGGCGGCCGAAGAGTGCCAGCCGAGACGAGACGTATGCGCATCTCGACGTGAGGATCCCAGATGAGGATAAATACGGGTTGCACATTTTGCTGGTGAAGCATGGCAAGGTGTGCGACGAGTGCAAGGCTGGTGGAAAGAATCTGGGCAAGTGTGCGCTGAGAAAGGCTTTTCGGGAGAAGGCCAAGGGGGTCGCTGGTGCCTCGCCTGATCTTCCGGCGGATAGTGACGAAGATCTGAAGGAGACAAGAGATGAAATCAAGGATGAGGTTAAAGAGGAGGATGAAGAAGCGTAGAGCATTTTTTTTAATTTCGTTCTTCACTAAACGAAACGTCACGCACTTGCCCACGGCGATCGCTTCTGGCGGGATATAATCCGTTTGTAAAATATATACCAAGTCTAACACCATTTACCAAGGGTATTACTCATTAAAGGATTGTAAGAAGCAACTCCAGTCCACGACCAGAAACCCAAACCAAACCAGTACGCCCGATCCCCACCGAGGTTATGTGCCGTCTATCCGTGTATGTCTCTCTACCACGCCAGATTCCCACCGCCTCCATTGTCTCCTCACCAGGTGAACTTCATCAGGGCCGGGTTCAGCAGCACCGGCAGCGCAAAGTGGCAGATGGTGACCGACGCCAGGGGGTAAATCGACGCGAACGTCTTGATCTGCCACTCGCGCGGGAAGAAGAAGTAGCCCGCGACGAGCAGGCCCGTCATGAGGAAGCAGAAGAGGAACGTGCCCCAGAAGCTCTTGATGATCTTTGGGATCTCCTCGAGGAAGTTGCAGTGCTCGACCTCCTTTGAGGTGGCGCCCCACTGGATGTTGATCTCGAAGAAGTGGCACAGCAGGGCTTTGGAGACGTGCAGGGAGATGCCGCCGAGGAAGATGGAGAAGAGGGGGATCCACTTGAAGTTGTCCCAGACTGGTGGTCGTTAGTTGTGCTGTCGTGGGTATTTCGGCACGGAAGACTTACGAGCGGGGACAAAGGACTGTTCGCCGAGACGGTACCTCAGAACAGCGAGGGCGATGTTTCCGGCGAGGGGAAACACGATGATGATCGAGAAGTAGATGGCGAAGGAATCGAGGTAGTACTTGTCGTAAATGCCGAACAGCCAGCCGGTCAGGAAGTAGTTCATCAATGTCAACAGCCACGAGGCTCCAATGGCGTAGTAAGTGCCAATGTAGCCCATGATGGTGATCTTGCGGTAAAAGGCAATGTTGGAGCAGAGAAACCTCCTGAAGAGAGGGGTGAATGGCCCGCGAACGAACCACAGACGGAACGGGTGGAAGAGGAGCTCGTTGACGCCGAAAGCATACTTCTCCCATCGAGCAAGTTCATCATACACAGTCAGAGAGACACCCTCCTTGAAGCCTTCACCGGGATAGGTGCCGAAGCGGAGAGAGTAGCCGGCAGTCTGAAGTCGGAGGGACATGTCGAAATCTTCCGAAACGTGCGACTCAGACCAGAACTTCTCGTAGCCATCGTCATCGGTATAGGAGCCAGCATCCTGGATGGCAGACCATCGTAGAATAGCGTTGTGGCCCACGAAGGGGGGGATATCTCCGTTGGCGACGGCGAACTTGATACTCGTGTAGATGAGCTGGGTGAACCAGGTGACGCTGTCGTCATGTTAGCCCGGCCCTTTGCCTCGCACCATGCATTGCACTTACGCTCGCTCGAAGAACGACTCGGTAACGTTCATGACACCAGAAGAGTACTGAAGGATGGCAATCTCGGGCGACACATCCATCTCGCTCACCGCATCAAGCAGACAGTCCCTCGGCACGCGCGTGTCCGAGTCAATCAGCAGCACATAGTCGCCGACGCGCACGTTGCCCTCGGCCCACGTACGCCCCTCGTCCTCCTGCAACACCTGCGCCAGGGCCTGCGTGTAAACGCGATCCTCAGACTCCTGGCCCCACGAGTCACCCCTCGAGATGCCCTTGAGCTTCTCCTCGATGCGGTTGCTCACCATGAGGCAGTAGTTCATGTTCGAGGCCTTCTTGAAGCGACCCCGACGGAGGAACGGCTTGACGGACTCGTCTTCGGGCTTGGGGTTGTGGGCCGGGCGGCTGACCCAGCCAATGTTGTGTTCTTCGTAGAACTCTTTACGGGCGAGGGCCTCTTCGGCTGAGAGAAGCTGCATGCCGTCGTCGTTGACGAAGATGTTGGCCGTGCCGCCTTGGAGCTCGTAGGTTGAGATGGCGGCCTTGAGGGAGATGATGGTTGGGCGGATGACGGGCGCGAGGCTCTCCTTGTAGACGGGCATCTGGATTGTAACATGAGGAAGGTCCTGGTGCTCGCGGTTCAGGCGGCGTGGGGCTTGGCCGGAGTAGTTCTTCGAGTTGGAGTTGATCGATGAGATGGGGCCGATGATTTGGAAGATGTCGCAGATGATGATGAGGAAGAAGAACTGGCAGCGTTAGAAACGTTAAACTCGGAGTGGTAAAGGAAAACTTACCAGACTGATGAACATGGTCAAGGGAGAAACGGCGACTAATGCCAGTCGCTTGTAATCTCCATCGACCATGGTCTGCAGCGCCAGAGACCTCCATCCGAGACCAAGACAAACGACCGACAGCCCCAAGGTCAGTCCGACAATAACAGGGCTCGTCAATCGAATTGGCCGATCGTCAGATTTGCCTTCCTCAAGGCTGGAGGGTGTGACCTCATCCACAGTCACCTCAGCCGGGGTGGCCTTCTCATCATCACCGCTCTCCTCACCATCACCATCCTGCCAGATGTAACGGATGAGGTTCTTCTCAAGACCCTCAGCACGCTCCAGAATGCGATTGGCCTCGTCGTCCCAGACCACCAGCAGAGGCGGCTCCAGAACGAAAGCCGCAAACTGATGCTTGTGGCAGCGAGGCAGATCTGAGATCTTGGCGAGAACCTGGAGGCGCAGACCATCCATGAGAGGGATGTACGGCAGGCTGCCTGAGCTGAGAACTCCGCGAATAATGGAGTGAATGACCGGCGTGTTCATGGTGATGGCGCACTAGACCGTCAGCCAGGGGCTCTCACGATGAGCCAGTGAGGATACTTACGCTGACATTGAGCTGGCAGACGAGGTCAAACAAGCCATTGCGATAGTTGCGAATGTCGGCCGGGGCGCAGACAAAGTCGTTCCGGCCCTTCTTGAGGATGGCGCCCTCCCAGGGGCTGAGGCTGGTTGCGTACAGTCTCCTGAGCTGGTCCTGCCAGAGACTGTGAACAGTGACGTCGGCCCTCAGATCGCCGCAGTTGCTGTAGCGTCCCAGGGTCTTGGTCGAGTGCTGGGTGCCAAGTGCCGAGGGCGCCAGCGATGAACCCCTTCTGTCTCCGACGGAAGATGAATCGGAGGGCGTCTGCCCGTGCTTGGCCTGGTGCTTCTCAGACTTGTCTCCCTTGACGATCTCGAGAGCAGTGTCCTTCTGCTTTGCAGGCGCGAAGTAGCTCTTGAAGGCCTTCATGTTGAGTGATCTGCGCAGGGGGGGCCAACGGACATGAATTTGACGCAGAAAAGAGATGATCAACTGTCAGGACCAGTCAGGCGGAGCCAAGAACGAGTGACAGGCTTGCAGGAGACGTTCGGAAAAAAAAGAGGACAAGGAGGGGGGGAACAGAGGGAAGAGACCCCAAGATGAAGGACCCAGGTCACAGATATTCTGCAGCAAGACCACCACGAGCTCATGCGGTCAGGCCTCGCGAAGTCTAGATCCCAATATGAACGCTTTGGGATTTCAGGGATTTCAGCCTCCAGCGCGTGGACCGGTCAAGATAGATGCCGACTGCATCAGCATGGAGCTATCGAGCAATACGAGGGGATAGCGGCCTCTCGGGCGTCGCCGTTGCCTTGACGTCCGTCTCATCCAGCCAGCCAGTGCAGCCAGGCTGAACCGAACATGGCAAGCTGTGTAGGGGGGGCACCCATGCTGGATCAAGCCGCGTGCGGCAGAAGCAGGTGAAGCGGAGTCCGAAAGGGGGTAGCTGTTGATGTGCTGGCGGCGCCACCAGGCATGGTGAATGGGACTCAATGGGAGGAGGAACCATTGGGATGGGCATGGGGGTGGGAGTTAGCAGTGATGTGCCTGACGGAGGCGTTGCGTCAAAGAAAGCAAAAGTTGTGTTATCTGAGGTGGGTTGAGCTGGGACATGTCACCCATGGAGGGCCGCCGCCACAGGGATGGGAGGGTAGGTACCTAGGCACTCAGGCGTAGACGGCACAGCATGCAGGGCCTAGATGGCTGATGGGTTGCATTGGGAAGAGTTGAGCTTGGCATGAAGCCTCCGGCTTGGCGCGCGCATGGGTCTGTCAAAGAACAGAGATGTCCTAGGTGCTGCTGCGGCCACGGAGTGTGGTGATGTTTACGGGCAACGGGCGAGGCCAGGCCGGATCGACACGGAAGGTGACAGGGTTAGTTGCATGTACCGGACAGATGTACATGTAAGATTGATACGGTTGGGCCGTGTTGGCCGGCAGTCGTGGCAAGGTAGTAGGTAAGGTGACTGTTCATCGGACTCACCCGCGGCGCTGTGAGGGTTGGTCTGATCGCGGAGAAATGGATCCTGACCGAAGATCAATAAAGCTTGGTGAATTGGGGACTTCTTGGCATATCCAACTGTTTGTTGTCAAAAGTGACTTTGAACAAAGAAATGGTCGTCTAGTTTGGACGCCGCTGATACCAAGAAAAGGTATACAAGCCATCATGTGACTAGGTAAGGTACCTAGACTGATGCTAGGCCCAACATGAAGTCAGAATTCGCTCTCCAGCCATTGGCGAAGGAGCAAAAAGAAATAATGCGAGAGATAGGAAAATCGGGATCAGCAGGAACAATGCTGACATGCTGAGTGAGCCCTCTGCCTTACCTTATGCAAACTCACCTTGCCGTCCTTGGATGGTGTGATCCGATTCCGTTTTACCCTTCTACCCTTCTAGCTTGTTCTCTGGGCAGCTGAGCAGCAGGAAGAAACGCTGGCTTGGCAGGACGGCGAGAAGGAACGCCGAAAGAAGTAATCCTGCAGAAGCGATGCATGCTGTCAAGGCTGCGAATGCACATGTCAATGGGAGGCGAAGCGATGCAATGTGGTTGGAAAAGGCTTGTGGGACCATGGGCTCAGAAAGACGGGAAGCAACCCAATAGGCGGCTGATGATAGTCCGTCCCAACGGTCCAGCCCGTATACGATTGCTGTCCCGGTGCTGTCCCGGTGCTGTCCCGGTTTCAACAGTCTTCAGCTGCCCAGACACGGGCTGCGAAACGCTGGTCAGGGGTTCGAAAACGGGAAAGGTTGCTCTCTGCCAAGGCGGGATGTGCGTCTTAGATATGCGGTGTCACCCACCAACAGCCAGCAAGCAGTCGACTAACCAGCCAGCCAGCCCCCCTCCCAGCAACTCTCATCTCTGGCAATCACCAGCGAGGCGGAATAGAAGGGTGTATGGTCCGGGTGAGAGACGACTGGTTGACCCCCATGCCCACCAAGCCTTTGACATGGCCCCCTGTCTCTACCCCTGCACCTGTTCGCCCCCTTCCCGCTCACCATGTCTTCTGTGCCAACATTGACACGAGTTCTACACAGTACAGCACCCTCTCTCCCGTGTCTGAACACTTTATCGTGCGTCGAGCGTCGAGCCACCTCCATTTCCTCATCCCACGCCGCCTTTATTGGTTGCCGATAAGCCGTACCTCGCTGAGGCCAAGCCGCCACTGTTGATACTGCCTGGCGCGGGCATGGCCTGACTACTTTACCGCCAATGGGTCGGGGTCGGGTCGGGGCCTGTGGCTCACGGAACGACTACAGCTTCAGGTGAGAATGAGAAGCGGTCGCTGAGGCGAGATGCAGCCCGCCAATTTTTTTTTGCCTCGCTTGGCTTGCCCCGTGGTTGCAGGAACCTGTACCTATCTCCAATCAAGTCGACGAACTCGGCGTTCCTCTATCGGCGTGCGTGAGAGGTGATAGCCTGGCAACCAGCATGAGGCAGTCGATGGATCAACACAGACGAACTGTTGCGGGCATGAACTTCACTTGAACGATGAACGGCCTCCACGTGCCGGTGCAGAATGTTTCGTGTCTGCATTGGAACACGCATCGTGCCCTGATCGCTGGTTCTGTGATACCTGGGCTGATTCTGCACTTGAGCGACGAATGTTGAAGGCTGAAGGCTGGGGGGCGGGCTTGGGGGGCAAACGGACATGGTCATATCGCGAGAGGGGGTGCTGCGTTGTTTTATTCCCTCCGACGATTGCATCGAGCGGTCTGGACGTCCAATGTCATGCCGGTGAGAGATCAAATACATAATATTGCATCATTTTTATGCACCTTCGCCAAACGGTGCCACACGACCCTGTTGGCGCCCAGGAGACCGAACCGAAGAACAAAAACCTACAGTACACATTCTAATCAGGCTATTTCTGGGCATGGGCACGGGCAGGGGCGGGTTCGGCTGACAACGGTCGGGGCTGGGAGCCGGGGGTCGTGATGTGCCGCGTTCTAGGGAATTACTTATTAGGAAGCGCTGTGGCGGGCCGCCACCCATTTGAGCCTTTGCTTACCGTGTTATTACGCTCGGTCTCTTATCACGCTCTAGCTGCGGTATATCGATCTTTCCATCAGTGCTCGGAAGATTAGAGTTGTGGCATCCTGGTAAGGCTGAGCTGGGTTCGACTCGTCGAGTACTCCCAACTGCTAACACGCCGAGAATGATTGCCAACACCATGAAATGGGCCATGGCCATCATCGCTCGATCTTCAACCTGTATCTGCATAGGTGTTCCGAGGAAACGCGTATTCTGCCTTCACTGCTGCAAATGCTAAATCGGTCACCCCGATCGCCCTTCACTGCCTCTGAGCCCCGACGTCACCGGTCTCAAGCCCGCGATCGGCACCAGTAACACAACAGTACAACAGGCTGTAGCCAAACATGTGAAGAATATGTGGCCATCTCGGATTTGGTGAGAGCCTAGCACGTGACGCTAAGCAATCAAATCCGCGTATGTGGTCTCCCAAGCCACTGTCGTGGGACTACTGAGCCTCATTGACTGCGGAGAAGACGCTGGCGATCCCCAAGGCTCCGGGTTTACGCGTATTACACCGCCTAAAGAAGTCACCACTACCAAGATAAGTTCGTTCCTGGTGTCTTCTCCGCGCAGTGTCGTCATCTGTCTTTGTGAGATCACGACGTATCGGCCTTGTTAGGCAGTTTGGGCATTGATGTACTTTGCATGTTATAAAACTCCAGTCCTACAACACAGGCATATGCCATGTAATAGTTTCAACTTGGTCTTCAACCTGGTCAATTGCAACTAAAGCGACCCGTAATACATCTCAAGCGCCATGTTTTTCACTTCCACAGTGCTGAGGACTCTCCTCCCTCTAGCTCTTCTCTCCAAAACCAACGCAAGTCCAACACAAAACGCCAAAATCCAATGGGGCGAGTGCGGCGAGGATGTTCAGAATATCACAATAGCGACCGGCGGCTTGCCCCTGCAATGTGCGACATTGCAAGTTCCTCATGACTACAGGTCTCCGAACACGACCGAGAAGCTCTCACTGGAGCTGGCCAGAGTGCCAGCCGCGGTGCAGCCCTCCAAAGGTAGCATTCAGTTCAACTTTGGCGGACCCGGAATCCCAAGCCGAACATCGTTGGCGGCAGCAGCTTCCATCTATATGAAGTCAGTTACTTAAAAGAGCCGATGGGCTGCAATCTTTCTTCCACGAGGCGTGTACTAACACTTCTGTAGCTTCACCGGCGGCCAGTACGACCTCGTCGCGTTCGACCCTAGGTACGCACTTTAAACAACGACTTCGAAAGAAAGCACATGCACCAGAATCGACTGCTGACTTGCATTTCACAGAGCCACCGGTACCACGAACTTCAGCTGCTTCGCTGATCCCGCGGCGCTGATCGAGTATAATCTGAAAGCTGGACTGGCGAGCACCGCTTCTGATGTTGCTGAAGGCCAACTCTGGGCGGCGGGCACTGCATACTCCAACGCATGCCTCGAGACTCAGGCCAAGAATGCCAGCCTCGTAAATGCGCCCTTCTTCGCTCGAGACCTCATCAGCGTCGTCGATGCCTTGGACGAAGATGGCATGCTTCGATTCTGGGGTAAGTCAAAGTGATGTTATGGAGCCTGTATTATCTGTTGCTGACGCATGATTCCCAAGGATTATCGTATGGTACAATAGTTGCCGCGACAGTGTCATTCATGTTTCCCGAGAGAATTGATAAGATGGTGTTTGATGGTGTGCAAAATCCCCACGAATACTACTACGCGCTCGGGTATGTCTTCTGTCCACCCCCTTTCCGGCGAGACATCCTATTGACAATATACAGTGACTTTGAGGAATGGACCAACACGGACGAAGTTTTCTCGGCCATATTCTCAAAATGCAAGGATTTCCCCGAGAACTGCGCCCTATCCAAGTATAACATGACCGGCGCCGAACTCGAGCAGGAAGCATGGGACTTCCTCGAAACTGTCAGATACCAGCCTCTCGTCCTGGGAACGACCACCATCGACTACTCGACCCTCAAAGGCGTAATCGCCCAGAACCTTTACAACACAGAACTTTGGCCCACGTTCTCTGTGTTCTGGGATCTCCTGATGACACGCGAAAACGACACGCTGGCCCTGCAAACGGCGGCCGAGAAGAACTGGCTGGGCTTCCTCGGTGAGGGGGCCGAGCCGCTCTCCCAAATTCGCTGTGGAGATAGAGTGGCGCGAGCCTCCAGCTTGGAGGAGTTCAAGCCCACGATTGACAGGCTCACCAACACGAGCCGCATCTACGGTGATCTCGTCGTCTCGCTGAACGCTGCTTGCGCGCAGTGGCAGGTTGGCGCCGCGGAGAGGCTCGAGTCTGACTTCCATGTTAAGACGGAGAATCCGGTGCTTTTTGTCGGCAACACCTGGGATGGGCATACGCCGCTCGTTTCGGCGAAGAACGTGAGCTCGACTTTTGAAGGAAGTGGTCTGCTTGAGATCCACGGCTATGGCGTAAGTTCTTCCTGGTCTAAATGCACAAACAACGCAACCATTTGAAAGGGAATTAACGAGATACTCAACAGCATGGCTCCCACGTTCTGCCCTCGTCGTGCTCTCTCAAGGCGATCTCCGCGTACTGGACCGATGGTGTACTACCGGAGCCCGGTACGGTTTGCGCCGTAGATGGAGTTCCTTATTCAGGTATTACATGGCTTGATGTGTATGCCGGGGTTACAAGCAATGACACAGCCTCCAGTTATTAGGGAGGTCGCTAAAGCGTGTATGGAATGTTTCGGGTTATCCGAGGCCTTCTCGGTTTTGAGTGAGGGACTTGTGCGATAGAAGCTGGTGACCCTCATGAGTGCCGCTCATGAGTCGCCAGCGTAACATTATTTCGAATCAATCAAATCATAAGATGTCTTTTGCAGATCTTCTAGCATGCGTCAGCTGACAGGTCTCTCCGAGCTCCTTCAGGCAACGTCATGCCACTACCATGGCTCGATCCGTGCATCGAGTTCCCACCGGAGAGTTTCAAAGATAGGCAGCAGTTTAACGAAATCTAGCTTCACTCCAATATCAAGCAGCATACAACCTCCCTCGGACGGCAGACTTTTCCTGCTTGATGCGTTTTTTGGTCACAATTTTTCGTGACGACCTGGCGCCTTCTCAGCAGAGCCTTTCCACCAGCTTCCAAGCCTCAATATTCTACTCTTCAAAACACATCGCTTTCCCATCTCAAGAATAATCTTTCTTGATCGAGGACAAATATCGACACCATCCCAGGCAACAGCAACTATGTACTTCGCCGCCGTGGCAGCCATTCTTCTCGCTCTGCGGCCCTTGGCCACCTACGCCAAGCCAAACGGCATAATTACTCACCCGACACCCAACTCAAAGCTCGACCTCTCAAGCGAAGACCGGTCGATGGATATTAAATGGACGTATGAGGGTGACACGAAAAAATGGGAGGCAGTTGACCTCGTACTCCAGGGCGAGTCGAGGGACAACGCAGGATCGTCTGCAGCTTGGTCTGCAAGCGTGGCAATCGACATCAACATGGAGGCGCGAGACTTGAAATACAATTTGACGAAGGGGTATTCGATCTTGGACAAGATGCTACTCAGGCACTTGGATGCGTCAAGTTGGGTGGTTCGCTTTGGTATTCGATACTACACCTGGGATGTGGACGGCGGTGTGCTCGAGGATGTCTTCTTCTCAGAGCCCATCACTGTGGAGGAGGAACCATGCAATGGATCGAAATTATAAGCGGACACATAGCCGATCGAATAAAGCTATTCAAATGATCGTGGTACTATTGTTGTTGCACGCTTTAGACATAATACGTAGGCGGTGTTCTGATGATTTTCAGGACACTCTTCAGGGGGTCGGAGCGCACTTCACCTTCCATTGTTCAGTTGAATGTCAGTCTCCATCCAGCCTAAGGTACCTCAGCTGACTGGGTGCCATGTGCGCTAATCTGGACACTCCATAGCGCGAATCTGGCCTCTGCGGGGTCCCCTGGATGAGGTACACCCCCACTGAATCTGACCCAAATCAAATACTCCGAGTGTGCTCGCCCTACCTACCTAGGTACCCAGGGCTACACCTTCCGTGATCCCTGATGTGTCCCACTGCCAGACCTCCTCCTCCACCTCATCCACCACGTCCTCCGATTTACCACCTCGTCTCCAGCTTCACGGAATCGCGCATCATACACCTCGCTATGGCGTCATCAAATATACTGTCACCAACACGAGATACACAAGCTGAAGATTCGAACGATATCCCCTCAGATCCTGCACAGCCTACCCACCTTCAGTTTGCTCCCCAGGCCATGACACCCTCGGCCTCAACACCATGGGCTTCACTCCACGACCCAATGCAGCACCTCTCTGAAGCCTCATCCACCTCCCCAGCCGAGACCTGGAGGCTTGATCATTTCGTTACCGAACCAGGCTATCTAGAATACCAGGAAGAGCTCCGCTGCCTCATCTTCAACACCGCCCAGACCGCCGCTCCCACTCGTGAAGGCACTCCTCACTCTGACGCGGCACCACCTGAGACCCTTCCGCTAGTACCATCGTTGCCTGACCCCTCCGATGATGCCACATCTCGCCGTCAGGCAGCCCAGGCCCTGGCATCGCCTCGACGATTGGAGTTCCTCAAGAACTACGTTGCCGAGGTTGCTCCCTGGCTCGACATGTTCGATAGCGACCGCGCCTTTGGCATCCAGGTCCCGGTACTCGCGCGATCTTCGCCCGCCCTCCTTTACGCTGTTCTCGCCCTCTCGGCTCGTCAACTGGAGCGTAAGGAGGGCAAGCAGTCTTCTTTCGACAGCCTTGAACTCTACCAAGAGGCCATCCGGCTGCTGACACCTCTATTGCAGGCTCGCGACCAGAAGATCATTTCCATTTGCACGATCCTCTGCTGCATGGAGATGATGTCGGCGAGTGCCCAGGACTGGCGGAAGCACCTCGAGGGCTGTGCTGCCTTGTTTGACTCATTCAACGTTCATGGTTTCAGCGGCGGTTTGTTGCAAGCTGTTTTCTGGTGTTATGCGAGGATGGGTGAGTTTGAATTGTATCTGCCTTGCAGACGGGTCAAACAGCTATGCTGACAGCGAATCCAGACCTTTGCGGTGCCCTCATATCGGATGGAACCGAGAGTACTTTGCTACAGCCTTCCAAGTGGCTTCCCAGCGGCGCCACGCACTCCGAAGCGGTCGAAATGTTCCGCCAGTCCACATCATCTGACATGTACGCCAACCATGCCGTCTATCTATGCGCGAAAGTCTGTGAGCTGGTCGCGGACCGTACGCGCTTCTATGAGCTAGGCGACGACACGGGCATCAACCCCGACGACCTGACCGACCGTTGGCTCCGTCTTTGGGATGACCTCCAGGCATGGAACACCGATCGGCCGCCCGAGATCCTGCCAGTACAGACGATCCAAAGCACGCCTTTCCCCCAGACCCTCTTCCTACACTGGGCCGCCATCTCTTCCAACCAGCTCTACCACACTGCTTGCACCCTCCTCCTCGGCTCTATGCCACGACCGTTGAACCTCAAGCTTGGTATCATCGGTTCTGCCGTCTGGCATGCGAAGCAGATATGCGGCATCTCCCTCGCGAACCCGCACCAGGGCTGCCTGAACAACGCCATCCAGCCGTTGTGGGTGGCAGGGCGTCTCCTGAGCCACAAGTCTGAGCATGCTCTTCTGGTCAAGCTGATTCGCAGCATCGAAGCCATGACAGGATGGGGTACATGCTGGCGCATCGACGATCTTCAGTCTGCATGGGGCTATAAAGTCCGTGGCAAGAATGTGCGCATGGCCAATGTCGTTGTCTGATGTTGAGTGCATTACTTGGATGCATCTTCTCATCCACTAGCCAAACCCCAATCCTCTCGAGCTTTCTCGCCGAAGGAGCTGACATCCCATCCCGTCACGGCCTTGACCTTCTCGAAACAGCCGAGGATGGCAAGTTGTTGTGGCTCGTACGATATGCGCTGGGCAGCCATGTACAACGACGCCACAAGACACAGATCCCAACTATCGCGTCGATCATTGTTCACTGCAATTCCGCAGACGCGTTGGGCGTGCCATAATGGCGACATGGCAGGAGCTTTGCGTGCCCCGACGGCCAGGGTACGCGGCCGGTTCTGCAACATCAGAAGCATGGCGGTATGGTACAACTGGTTTGCGAAAACGGCAGCGCCATTTGTGAAGAGCAATACCGGGAACAAGCTCTCGTCAACTTCCATCTCGATCATGGGACGGAACTCCTGGGGTCGGTTGGCATACCAGTTGTTGAGAGCGTCGGTGAGCATTGTCCATCGTTGCACCGGAGATTGAGGTGCGCTGCCAGCTGTGGAAGCCTGGGCTGGGAAGCTGCACGCGCCAAAGTTGACAGCTTGAGCGCATAGCAACAGGGACTCGATCGCGGATTGAAAGAGAGTGTCTGCGATAACCGATGCTTCCCATTGTGTCGGCGTCGCTGGGTAGTTGAGCTGCTCGGGGATCGAGACGATTGTGCCGTTGACAAGGGCTGTGCCAAGGTCTAATGGATGGGGGCATAGTGAGCGAGGGACTCTATCGTGCAAGTGAAGGGGAGCTTACCCAACCTCAACAATAATCCGAGTACCGACAGCCGCAGCTTCGAAGGCGCGTGACCCAGCCCTTTGCGAAGGACGTCGTCGCCGAGAACACTTGACGCGCTATGCCATGACCCAGGCGCGCCTCTGAGAAATCGGGCAGTACTTGCAAGTGCTACCAGGGTGAGATTGCTGTCGTTGAAGGGGTCAAAGCTGTGGTGGCGCATGAAGCTCGCCTCGGCCATCGCCCCAAGGTATTCGGCATCCTGCGTCTGCGTCTGCTGCGGGTCGGCAAGTTGCGACTCAGACGACAGCGCGAGCAGCGAGTACAATGCACCTTCGGACTCCATCGCCAGCCGTGGCACGACGAGGCCAAAAGACTGACCCATATCGCAAATGTCCAACCAGGGCGCGACTTGGTATCGGTAGTGCCGAAGTAGCTGCAGGAGCCTCTCCGGCGAGACGTTTCCAGCCGCCGACACACCTACACTGCTGGGCGAGGAAATCAGCGGCGGATGCAGAGCTGCAACGCGCTCTTGGTCTGGGGATTGAAAGACTTGCGGCGGCTCGTTGTTGCCGAGAGATAGGAGCACATTCAGGGCCGTCTGATAGTCGGCGTCTTTCGGGGACGCATGCATCCTTTCGGGCATCACGAGCAGAGAATGCTGCGGCGAGCTTTGAATGTGTCCTCCGGCATGATGCCACGGTCCTGGTGTGAGCTGACCATCAATGATGGGTTCTGGACCATTTGCTAATGCCAGCCTGGGTGTCTCGTGCTGCTGTTGTGTCGACTCAAACAGCGGCTCGAGTGAAGTGCCTGGTGTCGTTGGCGACGTCACTAGGGCACCACTGCCATCCTCTTCTGTTGAGGTTGCCGAGGTACATGTGGGTGTTCCAGGGTTGACAAACTACTGGCACTCAGCAACAATGAAATTCTACAGGGCTGTACAGCCATTACGCACCTGGAGACGTGAGTATTGCGTCTCGCTCGGGTTTGCCGTTGGCGACACCGTGAGAGCATTCTTGTTTAGGAACGTCAACCGCGGGCCGTACTGGCAGTCGAAGCCACCATCAATACAGCGCTGGCATTTCGGCTTCGCTTCGTCACCTAGTCAGAGCAAATCAGTTTCACATCCAACAGCAAGCGATGGCGCACCGAAAAAACATCATCAGTTGTCACTAGACAGGCATAGTGAATCCGAGGGCCGGGTGGAGCGTGCCGGGTATGGGTGGCCGACTCACATTTACGGCGCCGAACGCGACATTTCATGCAACCGGTCCTGGTCCTCTTGTGGCGACCTCTTGAGGGCGCGTCGTCGGTCGCCATGTCTGCGCTTCGCACGCCGATGTCTGGCGATAAGGTAGGAGGGATATTTTGGTCGGATCGGGAAGGAAGATGGAGAGAGAGCATGGACGAGTCGGGAAATTAAGTGGAGGGCCATGTGTCCAGGTGGGGAGGACGCAGCACCGTCAGGGGAGTAAGCCGAAGGGTTCGTCGATCTGCCCAGGGTTTGACAGGTCTGGGGGCACGCTATGGGCGTTCTACCACGCAAGATCTTCCGCAGCCTTCGGTACGGCCTGTGGATTCGACCCTCAATGGAACACCGATATACATTCTCAGGATCACACCAGCACACAGCGAGGCGATTCCAGGGCCGACAATCGACGAACGACGGGTGGGCAAAACGGCCGACACGATTCCCCCGCATCTCGGGCCTCGCGAGTCAAGAGCCACGATCAACCGACGTGATCCCTGTCCACGTATTCTTCACTGGTGGTTAGGACTGCCCGATCGGGAACTCGGTGGCTAGCATGCTTCTTTCGGATACCATGACGAACGACGAAGAGCGTCCCGCAGTGTCGAGTGGAATCTTTTACCATTGAAAAGCTAATTGTCTGGACGCGAAATCGCGAGCCTGATCGGTCGTTCTTTTTATTCCACTCTCTACTCACAAAGTTGTCGGACTGATCCCTCACACAAACTTGAGATGGGCAAGTCAACAATCAAAACAATCACTCTGGCATCCGGCCACGAGATGCCCCTGGTGGGCTTCGGCCTGTGGAAGGTGCCCCGCGAGACTTGCGCCGACACTGTCTACAATGTATGTTGTGGCCCAACCTCAGGCTCTCTTAGGCAGAACTCCAGCTTAATCTTCATATTCAGGCCATTAAAGTCGGCTACAGGCTTTTCGACGGAGCGTACGACTACCAAAACGAGAAGGAGGCCGGCGAGGGCATCCAGCGCGCAATTAAGGAAGGCCTCGTCAAGCGCGAGGACATTTTTATCACAACCAAGTTGTGGAACAACTATCACCGCAAGGAGCATGCCATCGACATGGCGAAGAAGCAGAACGAGGCCTGGGGTCTTGGCTATATCGACCTCTTCCTCATCCACTTCCCCTGCGCGCTGAAGTACATCGAGCCCTCCAAGCTGCCGTACCCGGTATGAAATGGTCTCCCCTCTGTACATCAATCTTTTATGCTAATGAACGCCAGGCTTGGTGGACCGATGCCGAGCACTCTTCGGTCGAAACCGACAAGGTCCCCATTCGTGAGACCTGGGAGAGCCTCGAGTCACTCGTCGACGAAGGCATCGCCAAGTCGATCGGCGTCAGCAATTTCCAGGCTCAGTCCCTCTACGACATCTTTACCTACAACCGCCACCCACTCTCCTCCCTGCAGATCGAGCATCACCCCTACCTCGACCAGCCCGAGCTCATCCAGCTCGCGCAGGAGAACAAGATTGCCGTGACAGCCTATTCGTCCTTCGGACCCCAGTCCTTCATGGAGCTCCCGCCCGCGTTCAACAAGCGCGCTCGCGGCGCGAAGGGCCTGTTCGAGGTTGACGCCGTCAAGGCCCTGGCGTCCAAGTACAACGCGACGCCGGCACAGGTGCTTCTGCGGTGGGCGACGCAGCGGGGCATTGCGGTTATCCCCAAGTCGAACAGCCAGGACCGGCTGAAGCAGAACTTGGAGGTTAATGGGTTTGACCTGGCTGCTGAAGAGCTGGAGAGCATATCGGATTTGGACCGCGGATTGAGGTTTAATGATCCGGGATTCTACCTACCGGATCACCCGCTGCGCATCTTTGCTTAGACGGAAGACTAGATGAGAACATGAATGGGCTGTGACTATGGAGATAGATTATAGAGATGACCGCGAAAGGCCAGATGGAATGAGGCCATGAATTGACTTACACCTCTATCTCCTGTTGTTTTGTGACTTTCAATGCTTGTGACGGGCTGAGCCGTTAACAATGGATGGTCGACCCCAAAGGTTTCGAATTGAGGACAACCAAGTCCATCGTAATTGTATAGCTAAGAGCGTATTCGGCGTCTACGGGTTCTATGAGCTTCCACTTCAGCCCTTCTCGTGCATGGGGCCGAACAATAGATTACTAAGCAAGGCTATCCCAGTCCACTGTCATATGTCACGGGACCGAGCTGTGGCTTGCCGTCTTCCGCCCGTCTCCTGTCGACCGACGTCTCCTCTCTTCTTGCTCCCCCCTCTGTGAAATCAAGCTGTCGAGTTCCATTTGCCCGTACGAAGCCAGGTACTCATCATCGGACAGGCCGGCGGTCGCTGGCTGTCTTCCAAAGGGGATGTGTTTAAGGTAGTTAACGAGGGTCGCATGTACTGTTTTGGGGTCTCTGTGATATGATCTCAGTTAAGGCACGGGTCGTAAATTTGTCGTTTGACTTACAGCTTAGTCCCATCCCACCTGTACACCTTGACCTCGGGGTCCTCTCCTTCACTCACCCCATTATCCAAGAGGAAGTAGCATTTGGCGTTGTCTGCATCAAATAACCCTAGAGAAGTGAAACAATCTTGGTTGTCGTCGAAGTCTCGATCCCATTCATGCCTGCAAATCAGACTCGCCATGTTTTGTTTTCTTTCTACTGGTTTGCCGGGAATCAATTGCGACGGGCACTTTACGACTTCGCCATAATCGTTGAATAGGTAAGTAACCCCAATGTGCCCAGGCAATATAGGGGTAGGAGGAGCTTTACAGGTTCGCGAGGCAGTGAGATTGTCAGCCTTGAATCTTGGGCATCAATTTGATCAAAGCCGTGACGTACAATGAGTAGGTGTTGCGGCGCTTTGAGACAAGCCTGGCTGCGTGGTCACCCGTCCGAATCAGGCGATGTAGCGTAGGAGCACTCCGGGCACTTAACTTGCTAGGGCCTCGTATTATTCGCCTGGATCGAGCAGTTATCGAGCCCGTATTCGTCGCATTCGCTCCAGTCGACGAAGGTGAGATGGCCACAAGTATAACTGTTCCAGTTCTGGGTGCACATTACACAACGGGTGTGGTTGATGGTAACGGGGCGTCGATGATGTCGTGTGGGGCGGCTCTGGCCATCTGAGCAAAGCAGTAGCGACGACGACTGTTATCTTATCTAAATGGATCTGTGATTTGCTAGACCCACCAGTAGTGGAGAAAGTTCCGGGTATGTATACAGTGTTATGCTTGTGGTATTCTCACAGTGATGGCGCATGGTCTGTGCGTCCAAACAACCTTTAACAGTTCTCCAAGGTACACGCCGAATACGCTCTTAGCTGTACACATCGTGTTCATACTCAATTACTTCGAAGCAGCTCAATCACGTTCGGAAGACAAGCATTCGACTCAACTCTCCGAAGACCCAATCATCCGACTGGCAGACTCATTCCAGGGCCCGCGTTCGGAGAAATAGGGCAAAGAACAACAGCCACGTCGAAAGGGGAATCTAGATCTGCCCCTCCTTTTCCGTGTTAGGAAATGGGAAGCACCGAGCCCCCCATTACATGGGATCGAATGGGGGAACCCTAAACACTGCTTACTGCGTGTCTCCTTTCATATGGAAGCAGATCCCCCTCGTCTTGCTCAGGTGAGAAGAGGCTCCGAGTTCCCGTTGTTGACTTGACTTCTTTTCTCCTGTCAATCTTACTAACTTGCGAGCGGTCATCTGATAGAGCGACTTTTCGAACAACTTCCCTTGAAAAGCATTGATAAAACTGATGAGACTTTGAAACTCGTCTGCTACCCAATCGACGGAAGTTGAGCATCCGCGATCCGCGGCTCGAATCCAAGCCAGAAGGTTTTTCTCGGCTTAGACGAACCAATCGAAAGAAAACAACATTTGTCGAGGATTCGAGACGGAACAGGAAAATAATTCCCCGAAATGGCTCCCGCGGTGCTCGAACCGGAGATCGCCTGCTGTCTGCCTGTGAAGAACAGCAGCAACGGCGTCATCAGCACGACCATCAAGGAGATCCCCGCCCTCAACGACGCCGAAGTTCTCCAGGCGCCGCTCCCTAACCCTTCGCTTCAAGTCACGGCCGACCACAGGATCAAGACAGTCGAGGCACCCGTACTCGCGCCGAAGAAGGGCGAGGTTCTGCTTCAGATCAAGGCGACGGGTGTATGCGGGTGAATCCTCTACAAGCGGTCACTTCTTAGATGGGCATCACTGACGGAAGCAGCTCCGATATTCACTTTTGGAAGTCCGGTCGCATTGGCACGCTCGTTGTTGAGGGTGATTGTATCCTTGGGCACGAGGCCGCTGGTATTGTCATCCGCGTTGGAGAGGGTGTGACCAACTTTGTCCCTGGTGATCGGGTAGCCATTGAGCCTGGTGTTCCGTGCGGTGACTGCTTCCTCTGTCTTGAGGGACGCTATAACCTCTGCGAGGATGTTCAGTTTGCTGGTGTCTATCCATACCACGGTACGCTGCAGCGCTACAAGACGCATCCTGCCAAGTGGCTCTACAAGTAAGTTTCATATCCTCCATCAAATCAACCTCATATGACCCTCGTCACGTCTGAAAGCTTGAGATGCTTGCCCCGTCCAAATTGCTGACTGTCAGACTTCCCGACAACATCTCCTACGCTCAAGGCGCCCTCCTCGAACCCCTCTCCGTCGTCCTCCACGGCATTCGCACCGCCGGCCTCGAACTCGGCACCGGCGCCGTAATCTGCGGCGCCGGCCCCATCGGCCTTATTGCCCTCGCCGCCGCTCGCGCCTCGGGCGCCCACCCCCTTGTCATCACCGACATTGAGCCGCTGCGCCTCGCCTTCGCGAAGGAGCTCGTCCCCGAGTGCATCACTTACCGCGTCAACCCGGCGCTGAACGCCGAGGGCAACGGACGGGCCATCCGGGCGCTGTTCGGAACTGAGGCGGGCGGGGAGTACGTTGCACCCAGGACCGTGTTGGAGTGTACAGGGGTTGAGAGCAGTATTTGCGCCGCGGCGTTTGCGGTGAGGAGGGGTGGGACGGTTATGGTTATCGGGGTTGGGAGGGAGGTGATGAACAACCTGCCTTTTATGCACATCTCGCTGTCCGAGGTGAGTTTGGTTCTTTTTTGGTATCGGGCTCCGCTGACATTTCGACAGACCAAGCTTGAATTTATCAACAGGTACAGGGACACATGGGCTCCGGGTATTCAGTGTTTGAGCGGGGGCATACTGAAGTTGGATAAGCTAATCTCGCATACGTTCCCGCTAGAGAAGGCGGAGGAGGCCTTGACGTTATCTTCGGACGTGAGGAATGGCAGCATCAAGGTTCAAATTGTAGATGAGGTTGAATCACCATTGTTTTGAGGGTTGTAGACAATAGGCGGGTGCAGATTAGTTGTTACAGCGAAATCAATATTCAAATGCCTTGGGATGGTAACTGTCAAATGCTCTATAGTGCAGGGTTTCTAATCTCAGGGTACTTACAGCTCACATCTGACATCAAAAGCGAAATTATGAGTGTCTGTTCACATCTTCAGCACGGTCATGATTCCATTCGATAGTGACGAAGTGTTCCATGGCTATGTGGGTAGGGCATCAGATGCCGACCTCATCAGAGATCGCTAGAACCACTCAATCGATAATGTTGCAAGACATGACATACTGGTGGCCATCGTGGCTTCATTGAATTGTGATTTTTTGCAAACTCTTGTTCGAAGTCTGAGTGCACATCATTGAGGCAGCAGCGTCATGGTTTTCCATTATCCTTTTCACGACAAACAGCAGACCTATCACGTCCTCACGTTACGCAGTGCTTCTAGGTAGACTGTGAATCAGCCGCCCTTGGACTGCCTAGAATGGAGGCATTACTTCACCTATTTTCGTCAGCAATTCATTCCCTTGCAGATTATGAGACCTACCTTTTTATTCCTCTACCCATTTCAGCACACTGACAACTAAAAGACCGCGTCTTCCAACAAAAACAGTCTCAAACTACAGACCTTTCGACAATTTGAATACATCCACCCCCAAGGAGCCACCATCAGCCCCAAATCGCCTCCCAAAGCTGAACATGACGCATCAGAAGCCCACAGAAGATCAAACTGTACAAAGGCAGAATGGCGCCCTAGTTCAGTCTATCCCGCGACCCCTGGGTCTCCAAACCATATCACCTTCCAGCTCTCCCGCCATCGAGATCATCTCGGTCAAGTTCGCAACCTCCCTCTCACACCAGGCCTCCAACCTAATCCTCTCAACATCCAATAACAATACTCTATTCGAATATCCCTACAAGCTCGAGCTCGACTTCCACATCCGCTACCACACTGACCCCCTCCCCGTCGACGTCCATCTCGCAATCCTCCCCCATCGCATCCCAGCCCAGAGCCTCTTCCACCAGGCCCCCGCCGACGAGCCAGATCTACAGTCCTACTTCCTCGACCAGCTCTCGCCCCTATGCTATCGCGACCTCGACCCCTGCCTCCGCGTCCACGCCCGCCTAGTAATGGAGCAATTATCCCGCCACATCCTCACCTTCTGCACACGCCACCTGAGCCCCATCTTCAACGTGCTCGCGAGCAGCGGATCATTCGACTTGGAGCCTATTCCATTAGTCACGAACGATATCGCCATGGATGAGGAGTTTGGCCATGGTTTCGTGCCTGGGCAGAGGATCCCGCGGGGTCGCATTATGGGTGACTTGCAGCCTGTTTTACCATTTGAGGGCGCCATGGATATTGAGCTTCTCGAGCGTGTTTTCAAAGGGATGAGGGAGAATGGAACTATAACTAAGTTTCAGCCCGCCTGGGATTTAGCAGTGGAATAGAGAATTGTGTCCTCGTTGGACAGATGGAGGGAATCCGGAGTAATCTAGCAGAGACCTCAGCCTAGGCATGATGTTCAATCTTACACAGAGAGGCTTCTCAACAATATCTCAAGTTGGACTCCTCGTGATTCAAGTATTTAGCCGTGGTTGTATGCCCAGGGAGTAGATGCTCAGGGCAAAACAATGCCAATCAGCGGCAGCAACCAAAGCAACATGGACAGTATTTCTTAAGGCGGGGGGAACCTTATATAATAGACCAACATCGGTTGTGCCAGTCTCATAGGGCTTGCAATACGGGTTGACAGGGCTAAGCTTGCGCGCGCGAGGGTGCCTGGATTCAGATAAGCAGTATCCTCGCTGAGAAAGCTTCTGCTGCCAGGTACAAAGCGCAGAAGCAGTAGCAGCTTAGTAGGAGAGAAACAAAGTATAGCTTCTTACGCCATCGGCTCTAGTTATATATCATTTAGTCATCTTCAAGACGCATTAAGATGAGCTCGTTCAAAGACCTCAAACGTCAGTAATGTTACTGAATGCTTGTATTAGAACGCGTTAATGAGTAGAGTAAAGAGGTCTTCCGTAGTTCGCTTCCGCAGTTAATTGGCAGGTAGGTATAGGGTAGAATAATATCTGAAATCTGCCCCCGCACCTTTAGAGGCCGTCCCGCCGCACCTTATATAGCTACTCGATAGCTACTGCGCCTATAGAGCGCCCTAATAGCTCCGGTTTCATAACTACTATAGTAAGGGCCCTAATAGAATCCCCCCCTTTAGGGCTCCTAGCCCCTAGGAGCCTCTATTCCGCTATATCCCGCGTTTACTATTATTATTATTATAATGCCCGTAACGTGCACGATAAGCGAGCTGGACAGACAAGCGAGCTGGACACCCGACCACGACCACGCGACAACTTTTCTATTCCAGTCAACCAGAATACCTTAAATCAATTAAAACTACTCAGAATCCTCTTCTCCAGACGTCTCTACCTCAATCTGACATGTTCGCGCATTATGCCCGGTCTCACCACAGACGCCACAGCGTCTCTTCTTCGTTTCGTCGCGTGGTTTGCGACCACTACTCTGACGCGTTTCCTCCTTTACCTGTACGTTTACTTCGATCTCAGCCTGTAGCTCCTGTCCT